>JAULJZ010150071.1:0-30848 GCA_032270985.1 Heliamphora pulchella | reverse complement strand
GTGCTTATCCTCTTAATTCTGAAATAATTATTGATTTGCATATATTTAATATTCGTTATTTTGATTCATTAGAGAGTATTATCTTATATGGTCTATATTTCTGGTTAGTTGGATAGCGGTATTATTTATATAGAAAATATTAATTATTGATAGAATCTGTCCCAAAAGATCAGGATTGACGATACCCCTTTAAGGAAGCTTATAAGTTTTGACCAGGCCAAACCCTGTAGGTGAATTTAATTATCTGGTGGTCAAATAAGTTAAACAAAAAGACTTAAGGAATATCAAGATACTGATTAAATTAAATTGTCTGTAATTAAATTCAATTTGCGGGTATTGAGAATCTTAACGTGGGGAGAAATGGTAAGCATTTAATAACAGGAGTTCAATGCAAGATGGTCTTGAGATTCTGGATTAGAGTGCAGTAATAGTTATTTAGTGGTGTGAAGTCTAATTCAGTATTTTATGAAAATTGCAGAAACCGCTGCTGGTTTACCATAATTGCAGATACCGCTATGAGGTTTGCTTAATTGTGAAAATCGCTGATACGTGTCAGTATTCCACTGGAAGTCTTACTCATAATTACTCCCTAGGTCCTTGCTGTAGTCCCATAAATATGTGGGTAAGCTGAACCAGTTTCATAACTTGTCTTCTAAGACTAAAGCTATCCAGGTTCTACTGATACGAGTTCTCGAAAAATTATAGCCCACACTATATCCGAAAATCGCATAAGAGAATACAATAGAAGATCTAACTGGAGCTTCAAATTGGATTCAAATCATAGTTGAAGATTCGACTAGAAAAAATGTATTCTTCTAAATTAATTTCAGATGCACCGGTTTTATTTTGATCGTTCGTCACCAAAAATTTTTATCTAGAGCATGTTTTGGCGTTTGCCCGTCTAGTTAATTTTTTTATATAATCGTTTACAAAAATAAAGATCTTGATAATTTTGCCTCTAACATTAAGCTTGCACAACATGTGATCTTGGCCCTTTACTATGAAACCGTCTAGTTGTACCATATAGATACACTCGTCAAGACTTCTATTAAGGAAAGCTGTCTTGACATCCATTTGTCAAATTCTGAAATCAAAATGCACAGCAATGGATAAGAGAATTCGGATAGACTTAAGCATGGCTACCGGTGAAAAGGTTTCCTATGAGACCATCACCTATTTTCTTTTTTGGTATTTTTCGACAAGTGTTTATCATTTTCTTTACGGCATGTTCATACGTGTTTTTATGAATGTTCAGGTGTAGATATGCATGTGGGGCTGGTTCTTGAGATCGTTGGGCGTGGTGGTGCAAATAATTAAATAAAACGATATTTTCGTGGCCTATAAATATCTAACTTTAGATATTTTGGAAAAAATATTTTCATAACTTCCTGGCTAAGCTTTCTTTTTTCTTTCCAACAGAAGCTCTACCTTCTCTCTAGATTCTCGGGGGCTCGGGGCTCAATTTTCGACGATCAGATAGCAGATCCTTAGTCTCCCTGTGGTGGGCTAAGCGTTCATCCGAATGAAATTCTATTTCGACAAAGTTTTTTTTTTCACGTGGTTCGAGGCGTCAAATTTTTGACTCATCGAGGTAGGATCCTAGACTCTCATGTCTTATAAGGGTGCTATGTGTAATCGTGTGTGTTTTAACTGTTTAAAAATGCATGAAAAATTGGTTTATAAGTTTAAGTTTTGGTTTAAAATCATTTTAGGTGTTTTTGGTTGGATGGAATCGGGTTTCGAGTATTTCTCTCAAGGTTTTATGGTAGTTTTGGGCTTGTGTATGTCCGTGGGCTGTTTGGATGGTTTAATTTGGGGTTGAAAAGCTTTTTGGTCGTTAGGGTTTACTTTCTGCCATCGCCCAATTCCCTGGTTTGAAAATTTGAAATTTCTTCTTTTGTGTCGACACATTTTCTGTTGGTGTCGACGCCTTTTGTCGCTGGTGTCGACGCTTTTTGTCGCTGGTGTCGACACTTTTTTTGTTTATGTCGACCCATTTTCTACTGCTCTTTGTGTTGTTTCTCTTAGTTCTTTTGTGTCGACACCTTTTCTGTTTGTGTCGACACTTACACTGTTAGTGTCGACTCTTTTCCTTTCTGCTTGTGTTGACTACACTGCTGTTGTTTTGTGTCGACACCTTCGCTGTTTGTGTCGACACCTTTTCTGTTTGTGTCGACACTTTTGCTATTTGTGTTGACACCTTTTCTTTTATTCGTGTTGGGGCTTTGGGGGTTTCTTTTGGCCGTGTTGAGCGTGTATGGGTTCGTGTTGGCCGTGTTGGGCGTGTGTTGGTTCGTGTTTACCGTGTTGGGCATGTGACGATTTCTTTTGGTCGTGTCGTGGCCTCGGGTGTTTATTTAGGTGTCGGCCACAGGGGTGACGTGCATGGTTAGATGCGGGTATTAGTGCATGATTAGGTGCGATGTGTTTGGTCATCGTTGGGTGCGAGGCGTGTTTGAGCCCGTGGTTCTTTTTGGGGAAGAGGTGGTGTTTTGTGAAAATCGTGGTTTTAAGGGTTTTGAGTTGGTCTTCCGGTTAGGCTTGGTTTTGTGGGTTGTTGGATGTCCATGTAAGTGGATGTCGGGTTATGTGGCGAGTGGCATCATGATGTGAAGTTTTTATCTGATTTTGGTGCATTTAAAACTCTAGTTTTATTTATGCATGAAACATAAGACAGAAATGTGATCTTATATGATTTTGAAATGTAAAATAGATATGTGGTCTCATGTGATGCTGATTCGGTGTGAGCTCTGGCTGACGATGGATGGAAACATGGTTCGATGAAAGTTAGCTCTGGTTGACGATGGACGAAAACGTGGTCCAATGAAAGTTAGCTCTGGCTGATGATGGACGGAAACGCGATCCGATGAATGTTAGCCCTGGCTAACGGTGGACGAAAAGGTGGTCCGATATATGTTAACCCTGATTAACGATGCACTTGTGTGCGAGTATCTGAAGGACAGAAACGTGGTCCTAATGATGCACTTATGTGTGGGTATCTAAATGACGAAAAAGAGGTCTTGAAGAAGCATGTGTTGCGTGAGTTGCACGTGGTGCGTTGTATGGGATGCATGTGTTGCGTCGTGTGGGTGGCGTGCATGCGTTGTGTGTGTGCACAGGATGCATGAGCTGTGTGGGTTGCGTGTGTCACGTGAGTTGCATGTGTTGCATAGGTTAACTCCAGTTAACTGTGTAGTAGATGGGGCTATGGTCCCTCGGTGAAAGTCCGAGTAGGTGCATTAGTGGGGGCTGTGGTCCCTCGGTAAAAGTCCGAGAAGGTGCATTAGTGGGGGTTGCGGTTCCTCAGTGAAATCCCGAGAAGGTACATGGATTGCATGTAAAGCATTATTGGATGGATAAAACCTATTTCAAACTATTTTTAAGACTCGTGTGAGTCGTGATCAGAAATCGTTTTCAAACCATTTTCGAGGCTTCTGTGAGTCAAAAAATGGTTCCTATCCCTTCATCCCGTTTGTATGTGAAAACTATTTTAAGGCTTAAAAGAGAGTTGAAAACTACACCTCGTTTTTCGAGCATGTTTTGTTTATATTTCATGCTGGTCTAGTATCTGCTGAGCTTTGGCTCACGGTGTGGGATTTGAAATGTTTTTCAGGTACCTATCGTGTGGGTTGATTCTGGATTGCCGTTTGAGGTGGAAGATTTGTAGTCTTCATTTTTATTCTTTTGAACCATGTATGCTTATAGCATGTTTTTCGATATTGGAACTGTGTAATGTAAGCCCTTGTGGCGGATATAAATTAAATGCATATATGTTTATCATTGAGAGTGTGAACATCGGGTTGGGTGTTTTATATGGTTGTTATGGGTGTTTCACGTAACCTAGAGTTTGGGGCGTGACATTTTCTCATAATCGATCCCTTCTTTCTGAGTAAACCCTTTTGCAACAAGTCTAACTTTGAAGGTTTCAATCTTCTCATCTGCTCCTCTCTTCCTCTTGTAGATCTACTTGCATCCAATGAGTTTTATCCCTTCGAGTGGTTTTACAAGTTCCCAGACCTAATTGGAATACATAGATTCTACCTCTGAATTTATAGCCTTTTGCCAAAGATCTGCATCTTTGTCCTGAAGTGCTTCATTGTAGTTACACAGTTCGGTATCTAATTTTGTTGGGATCTTATCAAAAGACTCTCCCAAGAACATATACCGATCAGGTTGATAAACAACCCTCACACTACGACGAGGCACTACTTGTGTCTGTGTACTAGCAGTAACATACTGTGCAGAATCTAAACTCTGTACATAAGCACCATGTTCATGATTTGTTCCTGTCCCAATAATTCTCCCACTACAATGAGGCAATGGGATATCAGTGACTTGTGGTTCCTCTTCTATTCTATTGGTATTTCCTCTCAGTTCTTCCAGAACATTGTTGCTTTTGGGCTTGCGCTCCATAATATAATCCTCTTCCATGAATTAGGCATTGGTGCTAACAATGACCTTTTGATCCTTAAGATTATAAAATAGACCACCATTTGTTCCCTTGGGATACCCCACAAAGAAACAAACCTATGTCCTCGATTCCAACTTACCCGCGTTCCCTTTTAGCACACGAGCTGGACACCCCCAAATCTGAATATGTCTCAGGCTAGCTTTACGCCCGGTCCATAATTCTTTTTATATCAAAATTCCTAAATTCATCAAGTTAACCTTCATGCAATCAATACTTTGCTAGAACACACTTAAGCTTATATACATGGTTTTTGTTCAAATACTCGAGTTAACTCTAAATTCAACTTTAAGACATTAAAGTAAATTTCCAAACCTCATTACTTAAGCCTTTGTATTAACTTTTCATTTTAGATAATTTTCCATTAAACCAACACAACATAACCACATAAGTCAAGATTTCTATCTACAACTCCCAAATCTTAGAATTTAGTTTCGTATATAGTCTTTAATCCACCTTTTATTAAGTTTCCAAGGTTAAACATTCATTCAAGAGGTCCACTTTTAATATCCCCTCCAATTCTCAAGAAACCATCACCCAAACTAGGATTCACATGCACAAAGTCTCAAAATCTTCACATTAGGTGACCATTCTAATTCATAATCCACAAATTGAGAAGTTACATAACTTTAGCTACCAATTACAAGTTCAATGTCAACCTTTTTTTTTCCAGATTTTCATAAAACTACCACTCAAATTAAAACTTTTGCACAAAAGTTTCCAAATCTCTAAATTAAGCCACTCGTCTCTCCTATAACTTACAAAGTAGGAAGTTACGTGATGCAACTAACCCGTTAGGTGTTCTAATAACATCATCGCATTCAGCGAACAAGGGTTCCAACTAAGTTAATCATGAATTAAATTAGGGCTTCAGTTAAATCCTCCAAATTTTTTGGGTTTCATGGATTTAACATAAAAACCAACACATATCTACACAAAATATCAAATTTTAATCAAGATCCTATGTAACGCCCCGATTTTGTAGTAATGAGAACCCAGGCTGGTGATAAGACAATAACCTGGTTTATAGGCTTCCCAAATCGAAAGTTTGTAAAACGATCCTTTTTAGTACTATGAAACAAGCACCAAGTTTTCTTGTAAAATATTAAAATAAAAATCCCAAAAGATTTTCACACAACGGCAGTCTGCTCGAGCGGTGAGGTACTCAAGAGGATCTTGGCCAAAATCCTAAAAATTTTCTATGGGTTGGAAAAACACTTGATTTTCACAAATTTTAATCATACTTTTAAGTAGGCACATATTTGAAGTAAAACATATATTTAGTAATGAAACAACTCCATTCAACCTGAATACTTGAAATTTCAGCATTTGAAATCATAGCATTCCATCCCAAAATCAAGGAAACCAACCCCAAATACGAATCCATCACCCTCACATACACAGAATGTATGAAAATATGGCTTCAAGGCCTTTCAACACGAGTTACTCCAACTCACAAAACATTCATTCAAGTGTTCCAAAAGGAATTAAATTTACAATTTTCATCATCAAAAGATGTTATCAATAAATATATATATTTCTATCAAAACTGCACAAAGGGGTCTCCAAGACTGTGTTCTTCAATCCATCGCATGATTTTTGCTATCACCTGAAATGTTGTTAATCCACATGAGCCGAGGCTCGTAGAAAAAAGACTAAAGTTGAACAAATGCGCGATATGTGAGGATGATCATGTGAATGCACCATAAGTTTTAGTTAAGAAGCCACACCCACTTTTCTAACAAAATTCCATTCACATAATCGGTTTTTACCAAGCAAAACCAATTCCCTTTCACACCTAATCCTACCGTTATGGCCTTTCATCTCCTTATTAACTCAACCATCATAGTTACAAAATTCTCCCACACACGCGCACATACACACATATCTTTCGACACTTTTCAACCTCACCTAACTCGGAGTATTACCCGTTTATCATTTACTCCTGTCATCACAACAATCGTTTACCTTCATAGGCTCACCATTAGAAAGGTAGGGCATTCATTCAAAGCCACTTCAGGATCACCATCCAAAGGGAGGGCATACATTACAAACCACTCCGGGAACACCATCCAAAGGGAGGGCATATATTATGAACCACTTCAGGATCACCATCCAAAGGAAAAACACTTATTATAGACCATTTCAGGATCACCATCCGAAGGGAAAGCACTTATCTTAAACCACTTTGGGATCACCATCCAAAGGGTAGAATTTCAACTATGAACAACTCCTCAAATTCAACACACGAGTCCAACCCAAACATGGTTCCTCTCGCCAAATCCACACACTTAAGAGTTAAAACAATGACAAATTCTAACATTCTCATATTTAATGCATTCGGGTTGAACATAGTTCAAAAATCACCAATTGAACATTTCATGATAGTTACCTTTCACCAATTTCATTAAATTCATTTACAACCCCAACCCATTATTTTATGGTTTCCTTGTTTCATCAAAGTTCGTAGAATCTTTACCCAATAGGTTTCCACAACCTCAAATTTACCAAGAATCGCCTCAATTTCATCATTTGAGTTCATTAACCCAAAAAGCCCTAAATTTAGTCAAGGTCCCACCGGACCAAACCCTAAATCCACACTCTTCAAATTAAAGCATTTGTAACAACAATAACAAGGTAGATTTAGCAAAATCATACTCACACTCAAGATTCAACATGTTTTAACATCAAACCCTAACCTATGGTTTTTAAAACATAGATTTTTCATGCTTTTCATGTATAAACTCAAAATATACAACTCATATCTAACAAATTTTCATAGCTAGTCATAGATCTTACCTCTATGAAACTTAAGCAACTTGGATTCAACCCTAACAAGCTCCAATCGAACAAATCTCCAACCCGGTGGCGAATGGGAGGCTTTCAACGTGCATTTTCACTCTCCAACGATTACTCACTCAGGAGAGAGGTAAGAAATCCACTCTAAAAGGGCAAGGAGGGTTCCAAGACACCATCACAACCAAACCTTAGGTCTCCACTTTCGTTTCAGAGAGAGAGAGAGGGGTGAAAAGAATGAGGGTAAAATGTTTAAGATAGTAATTTAAAGTCTACTCACCGACAGTCCGCTCGAGCGGACCCCCCACCGTTCGAGTGGTCCCCACTTACCTGAACTCTCTGCCTCCTATCCACTCGAGCAGGCTCTCCACCACTCGAACGGTCATCGCTAGATGAAAACTCGAACAAAAGATGTAAACACAAATCGAATCATGATCCAAAACCCTTAAGACTCACCCAAACAACTCATAACAATGATTCTCATACACTACCGGGCATACAATCATTATAGTGATCAAGTGTTAATTCTTTCGCGCAATTATGCTCATAACCATTTTCTACTAAAACTATACATGATTTCATTAATCCTTACAAATAAAAAAAAAGTCTGGGTCCCTACAACCTTCCCTACTTAGGAAATTTCATCCCCAAAATTACACATGCATCACGAATCAAACAACTCGGGGTACTTCTTACAGACTTTCGACCCTCGCTCCCACATAATTCCCTTAACGTCCTGATGAAGTCACAAACCTAAACATATGCACTGGTTCTTTCTCGTAGGTGACATCGGCCTCAACCCTCAACTTGTCCAAATCAAAACTTGTGAAGGGTCTGATTCATATTTTCGCAACATGGATACACTGAAAACACAGTGCATCGATGCTAACTATAGAGGTGAGGCGAGGTGATAAGCCACCCCTCCGGTCTTCTCAAAGGTCCAAAATGACCACTAAACACTCGCGGATCGCAACAATTTTCTCAGTGGTCTCATGCACATTCTTAGGCCTTAACACGGCAGCCTATAAGAAAAGAGATTTTCCAACACCTACAGTTCAATTTTCACCACTAAACTACCGGAACATAACTCACAATGAATGTGCCCAATTCATAATGGTTAATCATATGACACAAAGTCAACTAGAGTCGATACTCGTCCCAAATACTGTCCACCCTTTCCCGTATTCACCAAGACTCTCACTTGGGATACCGCACACTAGCTCACCTTCACCTCAAGATATATCTCTAGGACTATCTTCGTAAGCCGAAACACACATTGTCGAACTTCGACACCGTTTGTAGGGAATCACCTGTATTACATCTCACGCATAACTAAAACCTAGTTCAAGGAAAAGAACTCACTGCAACCATAGGAAGGTTCACCACGATACTAGATTTCAAACGAAGAAAGGGCTCTTATAAAAGAATTTTAATCATGGAAAATTTGCGACTCAAAGAAGATCATGGCCTGATAACTCCAAGGGTCAGGATAAAAGATTATCAACGCAAAACCCATCCCACAATAAGGGGTTCACATAGGCCAAAGTCTTAGCAATGCCCGAACGAAGAGGGTTATTCCACGAGATTAGACAAACAACATTGATTTGCATCTAAAGGTCAAGAAAGACAAAAAGGGCACAAGCATTTCTCGACACCGTTCACAAGACCATCCACTCTGAATGACATATCATCAACCACCCATGGATGGAAACAAGGGATCAACTAATCCCAACATATAAAGCACACCTCCCTTCAATGGATAAGAGATAAAAAGCATTAACCAAAATCGCTCTAGATTAAGCATAAGAACTCTATTAACACATCTTGCACACTACCCCCTTGCCCTTCCAGTACTCACACTCAATCACTTAACACTTCAATGTACTCATGCTAACAACACAACCAATGTTGTCGCTCGTTCTCATCGAAACTAACAAGATATTAACCTCTCTCAAACTTTTCAAGAGAACACTTAAAGTATCATCACCAAAGAACTCCTTTTCTGCCCAACCAGGATCTCATCTTGACATAATTTAAAGGTAATATAAACCCAGCGCTAACCAGACCATGTATATCATGACTATCATATGACCTTTGATCTATCATTGTGACTGTAGATTCAACACCTCAACACTAGTTCCCCCTTTAAAAGGATTCACATGATCAACCCACCAGCTAAACATCTCAAAGGTAAACCACCCAAGCATTCGTGCTCACTAAGTAGAGCAAACGAACCTTTATCAAAACTACGAGAGTGTAGTTCTAAACTCTCATGACCACAATAGTACATGCTCAAGGACATCACTAGAGACTAAGGTAAGGACGTCAAATTTGTGGAGATCATAATCTACCTGCACAAAGGAAAGCCAATGACAGATCAATAGATCTCGATGCTCACGTCTCACCAGGCTAAACAAGTTAGGACAAGAAAACCACTCACTAGGTTTAACCCTTCAACTCATGATCTCTACCAATGCATCCCCACACGGTAACCTCATCAGTTGACATCTCTACATGTAATGCACTATCCAAAGCATCCACCACATACACCCTCGAATGATCGACGGACCAGCTGTAGCATCTGGCACGACTGGTGCCACTAATGCACTAGGCTCCACAAGGGTGTACACTCACCCCCGATTCCCTCGATTCTACACATTACTTCTCCTAACTATTGGCTGCCTCATTGACTCAGTTGAGATAGCTCCTCTTGCAGTCCTCACCGACTATACTCCCGACTATTGGTGTGACTAGCTGTAGCCATGTCGCCCATGTGACGCCTGCCCCTGGTGTGCTCTTGATGCACCCTAAACACTCCCTCCCTAAGGGCAATCCCAGCATAAGTGACCCACCTGGCCACACTAAAAATAAGACAACGGGGCTCTTCCCTAAATCTGACTTTATTGTTCACCCTACAGTGGGCATTTTTTAACACGATGTCCCGGTTGTTTGCCAAAGAAGCAAACCATTTTTTGAAGCCCAAAACGCCTCGAGGGAGTCATGGATGGTGCGAGCGCCAGACGTGGCAGTTGTAGGGATTCTATAGGAAGGGGACTGAAACCTCTCGACCTCTGTCTCTTAAACTGGCGCTCATTAGACTATGCACTTGTGCCCCCTTGCTGCGGCTTATGCTCCCTAATTTTTTGGCTCTCGACCATGACATTCTCAACCCGAATGGCTGCCTCCACTAACTTAGTGTAGACCCAAAATCCTAATACTGCAATCTTATCCTTGATGGCGGACCGAAGACCTCGCTCAAATCGCTTGGTGCGCAACTCTTCCGTTACCACCATCTCTGATGCAAACCAAGAAAAATTTGTAAACCTAGCCTTGTACTAGATTACAAACATGTTTCCTTAGGTGAGGGAAAGAAACTCCTCTCGATCGGTAGGTGTCCCTCGAAGATCTTGAAAAATACTTCTCTAGGAAGGCTATAGTGAAAGTGGCCTACGTGTCCTCCACAGTTGTTGTGGCAAACTTCCACCATTCCCTTACATCCTCCCAGAATTGGAAGGTTGCCAACCTCACCCTATCTCATCCTCCATGATCTCTAATGCGTCGAGGATCGTGGTAATCACCTTTAATAATCACTCAGTAGCAACCTTAGGATCAGGCTTCCCCAAAAAGGTTAGAGGATCCAACCGCCGAAACTTCCTCATTGCCACTATAGCCCTCAGCTCAGGAGCTCTTGCTCCACTCCTAGCCATTTTGTCTAACACTTGCATCATCATAAGCATCTCTTGTATAACATCAACACCACCCGTTAGTTCCTGAGGGGAATGCACATCCCTTTCTTTCGAAATGTGGGGAAAAGTGCTACCTCAGCCTCTACCTCCCCCGGCAACATCACCCTCTATATATAAGAAGGGATAAGAGACACATCAATATCACGGCCTAAACCAACTCATCTTCCACAAATAACATTATCTTTCCTCATGTTATCATGTAACACGTATCATAGCATCAATACATCTCACACAACGAGGACGATTAATCAAAATGACATGTCAATTTGAGTAACTTGTTTGGATCTCTGGTTAGAACGAATGTCGGCCAAACGCATTTCTAACTCGAACCCCAAACCAATCGACCAGACGCCCAAGGGAAAAATACATCATCTTAGAAATCCAACCTCCATACCTGACTAACACATAGCATGCAAATATCAAGTTACTTTGAAAATACATCATGCTAACACACAAGTACATAGATGCCACACATCATTGTAACTCTCACATAATGCACTAACCATTCCCACGGCACCTAGGTATTCGAAGCTAATGCTCTAATACCAATCTATAACGCCCTGATTTCGTAGTAACGAGAACCCAGTATGGTGATAAGACAAGAACCCAATTTATAGGCATCCCAAATCGAAAGTTTGTAAAACAATCCTTTTTAATACAATGAAACAAGCACCAAGTTTTCTTGTAAAAGATTAAAATAAAAGTCCAAAAAATTTCCACACAGTGGCAGTTCACTCAAGCGGACCCTTTACCGCTCGAGCGGTGAGGTACCCGAGAGCTTCCTAGTCAAAATCCTGAAAATTTTCTTAGTGTTGAAAAAACACTTGATTTTCACAAATTTTAAACATACTTTTAAATAGGCACAGGTTTAAAGTAAAGCGTATATTTGGTAATGAAACAACTCCATTCAACTCAAAAACTTGTAATTTCAACATTTGAAATCATAGCATTCCATCCGAAAACCAAGGAAACTAACCCCAAATACGAATCCATCGCCCTCATATGCACACAATGTAAGAAAATATGGCTTCAGGGCCTTACAACACAGGTTACTCCAACTCATAAAACATTCAATCAAGTGTTTCAGAAGGAAATAAATTTACAATTTTCATTCTCAAAAGAAGATATCGATGAATATGTATTTCTATCGAAACTACACAAAGGGGTCTCCAAAACCATGTTCCTACCTGCTTTTCGCTATCACCTGACAAGCTCCAATCGACCAAATCTCCAACCCGGTGACGAATAGAAAGTTTCCAATGTGTGCCTTCACTCTCTAACGGTTGCTTACTCGGGAGAGAGACAAGAAATCTACTCTAGAGGATCAAGGAGGACTCCAAGACACCACCACAACCAAACCCTAGGTCTCTACTTTCATTCTAGAGAGAGAGAGCAGAGTGAAAAGAATGAGGGTGAAATGTTTAAGACCGTAATTTAAAGTCTACTCGCCGACAGTTCGCTCGAGCGGAACCCCCACTGCTCGAGCGGTCCCCACTTACCCGAACTCTCTGCCTCCTATCCGCTCGAGCAGACTTTCCACCAATCGAGCGATCATCGCTAGGTGAAGACCTAAACAAAAGATGTATACACAAATTGAATCATGATCTGAATCCCTCAAAACTCACCCAAACAACTCACAACAATGGTTCTCATGCACTACCGAGCATACAATCATCATTAACAATCATTATCATGATCAATTTTTAATTCTTTCGCGTAATTAAGCTCTTAGCCATTTTTCACTGAAAATATACATGATTTCATTAATCTTTACCAATAAAAATAGTCTAGGTCCCTACATCCTACCTCATGGATCCAAACCTCCCCCAATTTTTGGAAACCCTTGTATTTAATACAGGCAGTGGCGATGGTAGTCGGCGGTAGCAGGTGGAAGCGGATCGACGGTCTGGCATGGCTCCCGTGGTGGTTCAGTGATGGTGGAGTGTGGTCGTAGTTGGCTATGTTGGCGGGGGGTTTGCTGTGCCTCATTTTCATTTTTCTTGATTTCTTCCTCAATTTCTCTTCTTCAATCCTCTCTTTTATTTCTTCAATTTTCATATATCAAATGTGGGGTGATGGGAGTTTCGAAACCCTCCCTTGGCAGCGAAGAAGACGAAACAAAACCAAAGAAGGAGAAAAACTAATGCACACTAAGAATGGGGCTGTTCGAGACCCTTCCCCATTTTCACCCATTCTCCCCCACAGAATTCAATCAAGAGAGGAGATAATAGAGAGAGAAAGAGAGAGAGAGAGAGAGAGAGAGAGAGAGAGAGAGTCTCCAAGAAAGAAGAAGAAGAAGAAGAAGAAGAAGGAAGAAGAAGAATGAAGAAAAGGAAGAAAGAAAGTCAAAGCTAAAACTAAGTCCTCCATCTTCTTTGATCAAGATTATTTAAATAGGAACTCCTACAACTCACTTTAACCTTCTATTCAAACTCTTTACAACAAATAATATGATCTAAGTAGCTATAAATAAGATTAGAAACAAGAATCTCTAAAAAGAATCGAATAAGAGATAGCGTTGTTGTTATGCAAGAAATGACACCTTGTGTTTTGTTTTCCTTCTATAGGTTGATTAAGAGTGATATGTGAATATTATAGCCTCTGAAATATACTGGTTTTAGATCTTAAATAACATATATGTACCGAAAAATAAGTTAAATAAAAGTGGGAACAAGTCCACCGAAGAAAAACTAAAAAAAACCCTCTTCTTCATCATGTCCGGATTTTTGGGTGAACTTAAAAGTGTCTTCCTCAAAACTTATTTTTACTGGAACTTATTGAGACTATTTTTTGCATGTGTGATTTTTGGTAGAACCCAAAATGAAGTCTAAGTACCTGAAATATAATTTTTACGCTTTGATGCCAAATGAGTAGAAAAATAGTCCACTTTGTTGATTTTTTAGAAATTTCTAGGGCCGTCCCCTAAGGTCAAGCTTTTTGGCCAGAGCTAGATGTTTGAGTTATCTTTCATATAAAATTTATTTGGAGTGATTTAACCGGTCGATTTTTCTTAAAACTCGAATTTAACAAACAGTGTCGTTTTTAGACCTCTTATCTTCAACGAGTTTTTGCCCCTATTTAGAGACACCTTTTGGCTTAGTGGTCTCCTAACATATATATTTATCACCCCATAAACTATCATAGCAAGGAAATGTTTCTACGTATGGTAAATGAATTTTACAAATAGTACCTAAGATGCTAAATTTTTAAAAAAGTTGATTAGTGAGGCTTAAGTGTATGAATGTTTGTGTTATGTTTATATCATGCCATGAATGAGACTTGTTAATGTCATTATGGTACTCCAAGTATGTTTAGCAGTATTTAGACATATTGTGAAGGAAGCAAGAGTAGTGGACCTAGTACACATATAGGGAACCGAACAATAAACAACGAACAAACTTTATTCTTCAAAACAAACATGGGGTTTTGACATGGGGAGAGTTGTGTATTGTGATATGGAGATGAGAAAAGGTCCATAATGTTGTGAGTTTTGCTACGTCATGAGCTGTGCCTTGTCTTAATCTAAGTATGAGTTTACTTGATCTTAGCTGTGTACGAGTGTACAAGTATGAGTTTACTATAGTATGAGTTTACTATCGATGAGCTGCACATCATGGCTATTAGCCTAGTATGAGTTTACTGAACCTTACCCATGTACGAGTGTACATAGTATGAGTTTACTAATCAGAAAGGATGATATACGGGGGGGCAAGGTGTGTGGGAATATAGTATATGTGAGCATAGTGGTACCAAGGAGGTGAGTGCTCATTGTGGAAATTTAGCAACAAGGGTGGGTTGTGTATGGTGTTATGGTATTGAGTTAGGGTCCATACTGTCTTACATATGTTGTGGAAGAATCGATCATCTTACGTGTGCTGTGGTGATTCGGGGATCTAGTGTGTTGAGTTAGGGTCCATGCTGTCTTACGTATGCCATGGCAGAACCAATCACCTCACATGTGCCGTGGTGATTCGGGGTTCTAGTGTGTTAAGTTAGGGTCCATTCCATCTTACGTGTACCGTGGTAGAACCGATCATCTTACATGTGCCATGGTGATTCGGGGATCTAATGTGTTGAGTTAGGGTCCATACTGTCTTATGCCTGTCGTAGAGGAACCGATCATCTTACGTGTGTCGTGGTGATTAAGGATCTAGTGTGTTGAGTTAGGGTCCATACCGTCTTACGTAAACTGTGGCAGAACCGATCATCATACATGTGCCGTGATGATTTAGGGATCTAGTGTGTTGAGTTATGGTCCATACCGCCTTACGCGTGTCGTGGCGAAACCAATCATCTTATGTGTGCTGTGGTGATTTTGGGATCTTGAGTAGTGGAGACGTGTTTAGAAAAGGTCCATGAACATCATGAGTCATGCTTTGTCTTAATCCGTACCTTTTTTGCCGTCTTACGTGTGTCGTAGCGGTAAATTGATCATCTTACGTGTGCCATGGTGATTCGGGGAGAGGCGTACAGGACCTTAGTGAATTGGAACGTAATGGTATCATTGTGGAGAGGCCCATTAGAGTTAACGTGGCATTATGCAACCTTCCGGTTTGCGGTCTCGGGTGAGAAACGAATAAAAAATTAGTTTTTGAGAACGTGAAGTTTTGGTATTTGGAACAACGAGAACGTTGAGGTTTTAAGTTGAACCTTTGAAACTATTAGTGTATAGTTGAGAATGAGAATGTGATAGTATGAACAACGAGGACATAGTGGTTTTAGGTTGAATCCTTACAACGTTTAGTGTGTAGATGAGAATGAGAATTTTGGTAGTATGGCCAATAAGAACATAGTGAGTTAGGTTGATCCCTTGCATTGGAAAGTGTATAAATTTGTGTATCACATGTATGTATATTGTTGGGTATTGGTGTTTTTATGGGTAGGTTAGTTAGGTAATAGTTGTTCTTCTGAGCGTGTAGCGCACTGCATTTAAATGACATGTGAAGAAAAGTGTATGAGAAGGTAATTCCAACCGAGGAGGAGAAGCACTAGGCTTTGTCTGGCGAAGGAGAAAAAACCACCTAAGAATTCTTGAATTAGTTAGAAATGTAAAATTTTAATTCTGCGACTCTGATGCACTTTCTGTAATATTGATAATTTTCTTCTGATATATTAAAATCTCCTTTCTTTTGACTTATTCTTTTAAGTCGATTTAATTACTTATAAGTGAAATGGATAGGTTATGTTTAACAAAAACAAATATATGCTATTTTCACAAGTAATTAAAGAAAGAGACTTTTAAATGATATTTCTAAAAAGTGGACCGTCACAACTTGGTATCAGAACTTTGGTATACGAAACCCGAGTGGCCTTGGGTAATGGGTAGACCAAGGTTCTATTGTGTGAATTATATATGTATACTTGTTAGTTTTACTAATTAATAATGTGCTATTATCTTCTAAGTATAATATATTTAATTCATTATTTTGGGTTGTCATATGATTTGAATTGCAAACAAAATCTCAAACTAAGAGTCTTATTAAGAATTGAAGTTAATTATTGCACTCATTAAACCTATTATAATTGGCATAACGTCACATCAAATCATATATAATTGGTGAATGGTTAGAATAAGAGTAATTAATCGCAACAGTTAGAGAGTCATCAGTAACAATTACGATGACAATATCATTGGTGTATTGGGATATATTGAGGATAGAAAACGTGAAAATGAAAGGACGCATGAGTTATATATATATAGAAAGACTATGTATATTTTGAAGTTGTTAGGGGATATATGTAGGTTTCACAGTGAAGCAAATTGAACGGCTAATATTGGAGAGCTTAAACTTTGGAGATAGGACAAGAAATTCTAGAAGTATTAGAATTTAGAATCCAAAAATTTTAAGTACAAAATTTGTTTAAAGGCGATAGGTAAGTCGTTTATCATCATTTTGTGTAATTTACATTCGTTTAGACAAGTTAAACTTGATGGTAACCTTTCTTCATGTTTGATTCCCTTAATTCATTCAACACGACTCTTGAACTACTTTTCTTTCGCTTAGAACCTGGAGTTGTGAATCTACTTAAGATTAACTTTTTAAATAAATCATGTTTTCGAATGCTTAAATCTTATGCATTCTTCCTTTCTTGGAATGAACAATTTCTTAAATTTTTCGTTATTTTGGCCACTCGTAAATTGATAAATAATCCATTCTTGTTATGATCATTCATTTTCTTTAAAATTTTAAGGACTTACTCGATTGCGAGAGTAACCTTGTGAACCATTGTATGCAATTGAAATCTTTTTCAGGGCACTACACTTAGATATTTGTTTTGAAGTACGTGTGATCAGCGTAACTTCAAGGCAGATATCTAGTTGAGTACTCATAGCTTAACCTTGTTTTCTTGAGGTTTTACCCAAATTGTTGATTCCAATCATGCGAATAATTCGTTCAACCTAGAGTGCTATTTTTTGTGGTGCCTCTTTATTTCATCTATATAATTGAGCCTTGAGTAACCCTATTGTTATAATACACCACTTCGTTTAAAGTTGACTAGATATGCCTCTATTGAACCCACTTGATCTCTTGTATTTTAAATATCGAACCCTAGTGAGAATCTTATCTTGAATCTTGGAGGAGAAATTGTTCACCTTCCCATTTGGTGTATTGACCTCTAATTCGTCTTATTAAGTAATCTAAAAAATCTCGTTTATGCGTAACAAGATGATTTAAAAATAAATAAATAAATAATAATAATAATAATAATAACAACGTAAGAACCTTTTGGGGTTACCTTCCTTAAGTAGAAGTATCACATTTTGTTCAAAGAATGATAATAGTAACAATAACTATAAATGAATAAATATACTCATAATCCAACACATAATTGAGTGAATTAAAACTGTGGAGGCAATCCATTGGCTCATCGGTTAAAACTTTTTTGTAGAATGGTGAAAACTCGAGGAAGAGGAAGAGAAAACCATCAAAATGTACCAGTCGACTTGGCACCTAACCCGCCCTGCGTAAACCACCAGAATAATACCGAGTTAGGTGATTTAGTTCAAGCCTTGCGGATCTTGGCTTAAAACACGAATCCTCATCCATCGAGGATTCAACATGATCGAGCATGATTATTATCAGAGTTCGAATACGACGACCTCTGACCTTTAACGGGGATATCACCCTACGTCTGGCAAAAGGGCAGTTAAGGCAGATTAAAAAGATGTTAGATGTCATGAACATCAGGGAATGCGTTGACAGAGTTGCTTTGGCAACCTATCAACTTGAGGGTGAAGCTGATTACTGGTGGGAGATGACTAAGACTCCCATTGACACGACAACCCTCACTTGGGTTCATTTTGAAGAATTATTTCTGGAGAAGTCCTTTCCTGCCACCATAAAGCATGAGATGGTTCAGGAATTTCTAAGTTTAAGGCAGGGAAACCTGACGGTGATGTAGTATGCCAACCATTTTGATGAGCTCAGTCATTATACCCCAACAATAGTTCCTGACAAGCAATCTAAGGCTAGAAAATTTGAGTGGGGACTTGAGCCAGCGTTGAGAGGAAAAATCACTATGATGCAACTTTCAATGTGGCTCCCCGTCCTCTGGGCACGTCAGGACATACATAAATATAAATAAAGAGATATTCTAACCATTCATTTATATTTACATACCTTAAATATTACCTCTGTTATGGTTGGTACACTAAAAATCATATTTTTAGTATTTAATTTTATTTTAATAAAATTAATTTTTTATTTTATGATAATCTTTATGAGTAATGGATGTGTATTATTTTTTTAATGTTACGCATGGATATCCGATATTCTGTATAGTATTTAATCTGGTGTGTAGAGTATGGATTGCACACAGAAGATCAGATTTTAAATTCTTGCAGAATACAAGTATTATGTTCACAGCTTAGATGAAAATGGGCATACCATTGGTACAACTGTAGCACAGAGTTTTAGTAGACCTATTTTGGTTACTGGAAACAGATAATAGCGTTGTCTATTGTTCCAACTCTCTGTACTAATACACTTCGTGTGTATTGAACGAGACATTTGGAGTAATTAATTTTATTCTGACTATATAAATTAATTCACACCCTAAGATTATTATGAATAGTGCTTATGCTCCTAACCTTGAAATAATTATTGATTTGCGTATATCTAATATTCATTATTTTGATTCATTAGATGGTACGATCTTATATGGGTTTATATTCCCAATGAGTTAGATAGCGATATTATTTATATGATGAATATTAATTATTGACGGAATTCACATCCCAAAAAATTAAAATTGACGATACCCCCTTAAGGAAGCTTATAAGTTTTGATCAAGCCAAACCTTGCAGGTGGATTTGATTATCCAGTGGTCAAATAAGTTAAGCGAAATGGCTTAAGAAATTTTAAGATGCCGATTAAATTAAATTGTCAGTAATTAAATTTAATTGGCGGGTATTGAGAATCTTAACGTGGGGAGAAATGGTAAGCATTTAATAATAGGAGCTCAATGCTATATGGTCTTGAGATTACGGGTCAGAGTGCAATTATAGTTCTTTAGTGGTGTGAACTGTAATTCAGTGTTTTATAAAAATTGCACAAATCGTTACTAGTTTTTCATAATTGCAAATAACGCTATGAAATTTGCTTAATTGTTAAAATAGCTGATACATGTCTGTGTTCTTCTGTAAGTCTTACTCATAATTACTCTTCTGGTCCCTGTTGTAGCCCTATAAGTACACGGGTAGACTGAACCAGTTTCATTACTTTTCTTCAAAACTAAAAATGTCCAGTTTTTGCCAGTACAAGTTCTTGATAGATTGTAACCCACACTACATTCAAGAATTGCATAAGAAAATACAGTAGAAGGTCTGACAAAAATTTTAACTCGGAATCAAAAATGTAGTTGAAGATTTAACCGGTAAAAAGTATTCTTCTAAATTAACTTTGGTTGTACGGATTTTAATTTTGATCGTTTGACGTCAAAAGTTTTATCTGGATCCCATTTTTGCGTTTGCTTATCCAGTTATTTTTTATCGAAAATTGTTAGTAAAAATAATGATCTTGGCAGTCTTGCCTTCAGCAATTGGTATCAAAGCTATTTTTTTTTTTTTGTTTACGATTATCAGGGCCGAGTAGTTTTCAATCTATGCTAACTATTATTTTACAGGCATTCTAATTTCAATTTTATAATCGTCATTTATTTTATGTTTAGCTGAATGGTTGTGAATGATGATTATTTTTTTTAATCACGAGAGTTAACTGTAATAGATCAAATGTGAGCTTTTTGTACATATAATCGATGTAATAGCTAGTTTCTATTTTTTTAAATATCTGTTTAGATTATTTAAGAACAGGTTGAATATCCAATAACACGAAGAACAGGATGTAGCACCGGCGGTACTTTTGAGTTTTTACAGACCACGAATCGCGGTAATTTTTTTATTGGTTTTAAACAATGTTTTTGGTGAGTTTTTTGGAGTATTTATGCATTAAAAATAGCAGCAAAAATAAGTTAAAAATAACAGAAAAAATCATTAAAAACATCCTGGTACCGCCGGCAGTTTGGTGACGATTTTAATACTTTTTTGGTCCATTTTTGGGACTATTTTTTGAGCAATTTTTTAAGCATAAAATAACAGCAAACATACCTTTAAATACTGTTCAAAAATCATAAAAAAATCTCAGCCAAACAGTGCACAAAATAGGTAGGAAAAACTAGGCAGTGGCAGCGGTTTGCTGGCGGCGACGGCGCAGCTTTCGAGGCTATTTTTCGGTGCATTTTCAGATTATTTTTGAGGTGTTCTTCGAAACATCGTGTGTTTGGATATTTGAGCTATTTTCTAAAAAAAAAGAGGCACAAAAGAACCACCGAAAAAAATCCAAACAGTGGCTGTTTGGGGCGGCGGCGCAGCTGGTGCGGCTGTGACTATTTGGGCTGTTTTTTTGGTCATTTTTTGATTTATTTTTTAGCAGTTTTCTAATAGAATGATTTTATTTTTTGAGAGATTTCTTTTGGTATAAAGTACGTCAAAAACGAAGTTCGGATGAGACCAAAATGGCCTTGGAAAGTTGGCAATGCCATGCTGTTGCGGGGCAAACACGTTTTTTGTGTATCAGTGGCAATTAAAGCCTGTTGTCTGAGCTATTTTTGAGCAAATTTTTTGAAAAAAAATTATTTTTTGAGAGCTTTCTTTTGATAAAAAAATCGTCGAAAATGGAGCTCGAATGAGGCGGCAAAAGCTTCCTAAAGGTAGCGGCACTAAGCGGCGCCGGCGACAGCAAGGTGGTGGCCGGCAGTTTTGGCTCTCTCGGGGTTTTTTTATTGTATTCTGATATATACAAAATTGATATGATGGATACTGATATATCAAAGAGTATTAGAAAAGTCTGATGCAATCATGACACAGAATCAGAGACGAACAGGAATTGATACAGCTTATTCTCTAAGGGAGACTCAAACACCTTAGTATTTCACTTGGATCATAAAATCAAAATATATGCATATCGTGTTTATATATATAAACTGCGTGGATGATTGCATATCTATTTTATTTATCATGTTAATTTAATTAATTTAAAATTTTGATTTTAATTAAAATATTTGTAATGGAAAATAAAATTAAGTTTTTTTAATTAATTAATTTTAATTAAATAAAAAAACTTTAGATATTTTATTTTTTATAAAATATCACGTTTAAGATAATTTTTTTAAAAAATTCGAACATCTTGGAATAACGTGGGAATTAATTTTGGATTTTAAATTAATTAAATAAAAAATATATTTAATCAAAATAAATTATTATTTTTCAAAAAATGTGAAACAAAAAATAAAATAAATAAATACCTTTAATAACTACCTTAGCTAAAAAGCTGAAGAAAAAATTGTATACTTATTAAATTTTATTTGTTACGCATTAAAACACGAAAAGATAGTTTGATAAATCGAAATCTTTAGAATCGTGTACACCGGAAGATAGTTGATACTTTCAGATCGTGTGATTTTTGAAATTAATAAATTTATTTTAATTAAATAAATTTTTATAACCCTAAAAAATGTTTTAAAAATCTAAGGGGGAGAGAAAATTTATTTACAGATAAATCCCGCGGTCTCCATCACCAGTTTATAGGCGATACAATTAAACCCTGCGTATCGACAGTAAGGCCTCCCTCCCCAACGGACGGATTAATTACGGTATCGCCAGCGCAAACTCCTTTAGGGATAATTCTGGATAATTGTTAGTGTGGATCGCTTCTCCATTTGAAGGGTTCATTGCGAAACGATTGATTTAGAATTAGGTGATGGTTGACACTTAGTTATATATAATAGTATCATCTCCATCTGAGTCACTACTATTATATACTAGACCGAAACTATGTCAGCTATTTAATTTTACTTGGCAAGATCAGTTGCCTAGATAGTAAAATAAATAAACTTGGCCTGTCAGGTCTTATAAAGGATAGTAGACGTTCTCCCAACGAGACATGCTATTCTCAGGTTGTTAGACTGCTGGCGAATTAATTTTAAAATGGTAGAGGGAACCAAATTAAAATGAATTCAAAATTTTACTCATCATAATTAACGATTTTTTTTTAATTATGTAATTTTCAGGATTAAAATGACTTTTAACCCACTCACCTTAACACTCAAAGAAAACAAACTAACTAGACTGAATTTTGTTGAGTAAAAGTGTAACTTGAATATAGTTTTAATTACCAATGGTATTCCTACAATACTAGAAAATGTGTTTATTTCAAAAAAAAAGGCTCTTCTTTTGGGTCGAAACAGATGAAGAAGAAAAAAAAAGTTCAGAAACAGGGTGACCTAGTTTACAGGGTAGTTAGTGGACCATGGACAAGTGTGAAAAAGCCAAAAGGCAGATGTTTCCATTGCAACCAAACCCGGCACTGAAAAAAGCTATGTTTAGTATTTCTTAGAAGGCAAAACAATCAGGGTAATTTTGTTCACTGGTTGTGGAAACATTTTTAGTAGTGTTATCTACCGGTACTTGGTGTGTAGATACGGGAGCCACTAATCATGTCTGTAATTCATTGCAGGGATTTTAAGAAACCTGACAACTTAGTGATGGGAAGATCTACTTGCATATGGGCAATAATACAAAGGTAACAACAGTTGTAGTAAGAGATGTCACTCTCAATTTTGGTAGAGATCGGGTTTTAATATTGAGATATTGTCATTATGTACCTGTCATTAGAAGGAACTTAGTTTCTGTTTCTAGATTGGCTAAAAATGGATATTTAGTTTATTTTAATAACTCTGTGGTTATTAAAGATAATAAGCGGGTTATCTGTTCTGGTACATTGGTGGATGATATTTATATTATTACTCCAATCTCTCATATACTGCAACTGAATGAAACAAATAATACATCTATATTACCATATATGAAAATGTTTCTTTTTTTAGTTAACCAAATGTTTCTTTGGCACTTACACTTGGGTCATATTAATCTAAAAATGATAAACAGACTTGTACTAGATGGACTTTTGAGTTCATTAGAAGTGAATGCACTTTCAGTTTGTGAATCTTGCTTAGAGGGTAAGATGACCAAGAAGTCCTTTTCGGCCAAAGATTATAGAGCTAAAGAACTGTTAGAACTGATTCATTTTGATGTGTGTGGTCCTATGACAATCCGGGTTAGAGGTGACTTTGAGTACTTCATCAGTTTCATTGATGACTACTCAAGGTATAGATATATTTACCTGATGCACCGTAAGTCTAAATATTTTGAGAAATTCTAAGAATTCAAGGTGGAAGTGGAGAAGCATCTCGGTAAAAGTATCAAATCACTACAATCCGACCGTGGTGAAAAATACCTCTTTGAAGAGTTTAAGGACTACTTGTCATCAGAGGGGATTACATCTCAGTTAACGGCACCTGGCACTCCACAGCAGAATGGTGTAGCAGAAAGAATGAATAGGACTCTTATGAAAATTGTAAGGTTCATGATGAGTTATTCAGGTTTACCCGATTCGTTTTGGAGACTCACTTTAGACACAGCGGCTTTCATTCTAAACTTGGTACCTTTTAAGTCAGTACCTTATACGTCCACAGAATTGTGGACCGGGCATAAGTCTAGTATGAAACACATTCAAATTTGGGGTGTCCAGCACATGTGCTGAAATGAAATGCGGGTAAGTTAAAACCGAGAACAAAAGTCTGTTTCTTTGTAGGGTATCCCAAAGGAACTAAGGGTGGTCCGTTTTATAATCCTAAGAATCATAAGGTCATTGTTAGCACCAATGCCTGATTCTTGAAAGAGAATTATATTATAGATCACAGGCCCAAAAGTAATATTGTTCTGAAAGAACTGAGAGAAAATACCAGTAGAATGGAAGAACAAGTCACTGATATCTCATTACCTCGTCGTAGTGAGACGATTATCGGGACAAGTGCAAATCAAGAATAGGGTGCTGATGCATAGGGTTCTAATTCTGCACAGCGTGTTACTGCTAGTACACAGACACAGGTAGTGTCTCATCGTAATGAGAGGGTTGTTCATCAACCTGATCGGTATATGTTCTTGAGAGAGTCTTTTGACAGGATCTCGACAGAACTAGATACCGAGCCCTGTAACTACAATGCAGCACTTCAAGATAAAGATGCAGATCTTTAGTAAAGGGCTATGAATTTGGAGATGGAATCTATGTATTCCAATCAGGTCTGGAAACTTGTAGAACCACCCGAAGGGATAAAACTCATTAGATGCAAGTGGATCTACAAGAGGAAGAGAGAAGCAGACGGGAAGGTTGAAACCTTCAAACCTAGGCTTGTTGCTAAAGGGTTCACTTAGAAAGAAGGGATCGATTATGAGAAAACCTTTTCGCCAGTAGTCATACTTAAGTCTATCCAGATTCTCTTATCCATTGCCGTTTATTTTGATTACAAAGTCTAACAAATGGACATCAAGACATCTTTTCTTAATGGAAGTCTGGACGAGTGTATCTATATGATACAATCAGACGAATTCATTACAAAGGGTCAGGAACACATGTTATGTAAGCTTAAGAGATCAATTTATGGACTTAAGTAGGCGTCGAGGTCATGGAACACTCGATTTGATCAAGCCATTAAGTCTTATGATTTTGATCAACATCCAGATGAGTCTTGTGTGTACAAAAAGGGTGACAAAAGCGTGGTGATCTTCCTAGTACTTTATGTAGACGATATCTTGCTCATTAGAAACGATGTGGGGGTATTATCTATGGTTAAAGTATGGTTATCTGAGCAGTTCGATATAAAGGACTTAGGAGAAGTCAGTCACATTCTTGGGATTAAGCTTACGCGAGATCAGAAACAAAGGATGTTGGACTTATCACAAGCAAATTATATTGATGATATCCTTGCTTGTTTTAGCATCCAGGATTTCAAGAAAGGGTTTTTTCCTTTCAGGCATGGAATCAATTTATCCAAGGATCAGTGTCTTAAGACACCTAATGAGATAGAGAAGATGAAGGCAATTCCTTATGCTTTGGCAATAGAAAGCCTCATGTATGCTATGCTTTCCACTAGACCCGACATCTACTTTGCCGTTGGCATGGTTAGCAAATATTAGTCTAACCCAGGGTAAGAGCATTAGACTGCAGTAAAGAATATAATCAAGTACCTAAAAGGACTAAGGATTATATGTTGGTTTACCAGGAAAATAGTCTAGTAACCTTTGGGGTACACAGACTCAGATTTTCAGTCTAACAGGGATTCCTGTAAGTCTACCTTAGGATATGTGTTTACCTTAAGAGGTGGAGCTATAAGTTAGAGGAGTATCAAGCAGTCCTGCATTGCTGATTCCCCCATGGAGGCCGAGTATGTGGCAGCTTCTGAAGTAGCCAAGGAGGTCATTTAGCACAAGAACTTCCCATTGGATCTAGATGTGGTACCTTCAGTTCAGTCAGCTATTACATTTTACTATAACAATAGTGGAGCAGTTGCAAACTCGAAAGAGCCAAGGGTCCATAAGAAAGGCAAGCACATTGAGCGTAAGTATCACTTGATACGAGAAATTGTATAGAGAGGTGATGTTGCTGTGACCAAGATTGCATCATGAGAAAACCTTGTAGTTCCTTTTACAAAACGTTTATCGGCTAAGACTTTTGATAGTCATGTAGAGGGCATTGGAGTTAGATGTATGGTAGCATAGTTTTGAGTATAAGTGGGAGATTGTTAGGGTTGATATACTGAAAATAATATTTTTAGTATTTAATTTTATCTTTTAATTAAATTAATTTTTTATTTTATGAAAATCTTTATGAGTAATGTATGTATATTTCTTTGTTATGCATAGATATCCAATATTCTGTATAGTATTTAATCTCGTGTGTAGAATACGGTTTACACACAGAAGATTAGATTTTAGGATCTAGTAGAATATAAGTTTTATGTTCACAATTTAGATGGAAATGGACATACCATCGGTACGACTGTAGCACAGAGTTTTAGTAGGCCTGTCTTGGTTAAGGGAAAAAGATAATAGCGGCATCTATTGTTCTGACTTTCTGTGCTAATACACTTTGTGTGTATTAAACGGGACATTTGGGATAATTAATTTTATACTAACTATATAAATTAATTCACACACCAAGGTTATTATGAATAGTGCTTATCCTCTTAATCTTGAAATAATTATTTATTTGCATATATTTAATATTCATTATTTTGATTCATTAGAGGGTGCGATCTTATATAAATCTATATTTCTGGTAATTTTGATAGCATTATTATTCATATGGAAAATATTAATTATTAACGCAATTCACGTCTCGAAAGATCGGGATTGACTATTCCCTCTTAAGGAAGCTTATAAGTTTTGACCGGGCCAAACCCTGTAGGTGGATTTAATTATTCGGCAGTCAAATAAGTTAAGCGGAAGAGCTTAAAGAATATCAAGATGCTGATTAAATTAAATTATCAGTAATTAAATTTAATTGGCGAGTATCGAAAATCTTAACGTGGGGAGAAATGTTAAGCATTTAATAACCGGAGCTCAATGCTATATGGTCTTGAGATTATGGGTTAGAGTGCAATTATAGTTCTTTAATGGTGTGAACTGTAATTTAGTATTTTATAAAAATTATAGAAACCGCTGCTAATGTTCGATAATTGCATATACCGTAATGAGATTTGTTTAATTACAGAAATCACTAATGCGTGCCTGTGTTCCACTGGAAGTCTTACTCATAATTATTCTCCAGGTTCCTGTTGTAGCCCTATATATATGCGGGTAGGCTGAACCAATTTCATTACTTGTCTTCTAAGACTAAAACTGTCCTGGTTCTGCCGGTACAAGTTCTCAGAAGATTATAGCCCACACTATATTCGAAAATCGCATAAGGAAATACAATAGAAGATCTGACAGGAGCTACAACTCGGATTCAAATCGTAACTGAAGATTCGACCGGTAAAAAGGTATTCTTCTAAATTAACTTCGGATGCACGGGTTTCATTTTGATCGTTTGTCATCAAAAGTTTTATCTAGAGCCCGTTTTGGCGTTTGTCCGTCCAGTTAATTTTTTTCAGATAATCGTTTGCAAAAATAATTATCTTGGAAGTTTTGCCTCCAACAACGGGAGCCACTAATCATGTCTGTAATTCATTGTAGGAGTTCTAGGAAACCCAGCAACTTAGTGATGAAGAGATTTACTTGTATATGGGTAATAATACAATGGTTACAGTATTAGCAGTGGGAGATGTCATTCTCAGTTTTAGTAGAGATCAAATTTTAATATGAGAGATTGTCTTTATGTACCCTCTATTAGAAAGAACTTAGTTTTCGTCTCTAGATTGGTTAAAGAAATATATTTAATTTATTTTAATAACTCTGCGGTTATTAAGGATAATAAACGGGTTCTCTGTTCTAATATATTTGTGGATGATCTTTATGTTATTACTCCAATCTCTCATACACTGCAACTAATGAAAATAGATAACACATCAAATTTACTATATAAGAGAAAGTTTTCTTCTTTAATGAACCAAACGATTCTTTGGCTCTTACGCTTAGGTTGTATTAATATATAAAAGATAAACAGACTTGTAGCAGATGGACCTTTGAGTTCATTAGAAGTGAAGGCACTTCTAGTCTGTTAATCTTGCTTAGAGGGTAAGATGACCAAGAGACCCTTTTCGGCTAAAGACTATAGAGCTAAAGAACAGTTAGAGCTGGTTCATTCTGATGTGTGTGGTCCTATGACAGTCCGAGCTAGAGGTGGCGTTGAGTACTTCGTCAATTTCATTAATGACTACTCAATGTATCCATACATTTATCTGATGCACCGTAAGTTTAAATGCTTTGAGAAATTCAAAGAATTCAAGGCGAAAGTGGAGAAGCGTCTTGATAAAAGTATCAAATTACTATGATCCGACCGTGGTAGAAAATACCTCTTCGGAGAGTTTACGAACTATATGTCATCAAAGGAGATTACATTCCAGTTGACTACACCTAGAACTTCGCAGTTGAATGGTGCAGTAGAAGAAGGAATAGGACTCTTATGGAGATGGTAAAGTCTATGATGAGTTATTCAGGTTTACCCGATTCGTTTTGAAAACTCGCTATAGAGACAGTGGCTTACATTCTGAACTTTGTACCTTCTAAGTAGTACTTTCTACTCTCACATAATTGTGGACCGGATATAAGTCTAGTTTGAAACACATTCGAATTCGAGGGTGTCCAGCACATGTGCTGAAAGGGAATGCAGCTAAGTTAGAACCAATGACAGAAGTCAGTTTCTTTGTGGGGTATCCCAAGGGAACAAACGGTGGTCTATTTTATAATCCTAAGGATTAGAAGGTCATTATTAGCACCAATGTCTGATTCTTAGAAGATAATTATATTATGGACCACAGGCCCAAAAGCAACATTGTTCTAGAAGAACTTAGAGAAAATACTAATAGAATAGAAGAACCAGTCACTAATATCCCATTACCTAGTCGTAGTGGGAAGATTATCGGGACAGATGCAAATCAAGAATAGGATACTGATGCACAAGGTTCTGATTCTGTACAGCGTGTTACTGCTAGTACACAGACACAGGTAGTGCATCGTCGTGTAGGAGGGTTATTCATCAACATGATCGGTATATGTTCTTAAGAGAGTCTTTTGATAGGATCCCAACAGAACTAGATATCGAGCCCTGTAACTATAATGAAGGACTTCAAGATAAAGATACAAATCTTTAGCAAATGGCTATGAATTCAGAGATAAAATCTATGTATTCCAATCAAGTTTAGGAACTTGTAGAATCACCCAAAAGAATAAAATCCATTGAATGCAAGTGGATCTACAAGAGGAAGAGATGAGCAGACAGGAAGGTTAAAACCTTCAAAGCTAGGTTTATTGCTAAAGGGTTCACTCAGAAAGAATGGATCAATTATAAGAAAACCTTTTCACCAGTAGCCATGTTTAAGTATATCTAGATTCTTTTATCCGTTGCTGCTCATTTCGATTATGAAATCAGACAAATGGATGTCAAGATAGCTTTTTTTAACGAAAGTCTTGACGAGTGTATCTATATGATACAACTAGACAAATTTATTACAAAAGACTAGGAACACATGTTGTGTAAGCTTGAGAGATCTATTTATGAACTTAAGTAGGCATCGAGTTCTTAGAATATTCGGTTTGATCAAGCCATTAAATCTTAAGGTTTTGATCAGAGTCCGGATGAGTCTTGTGTGTACAAGAAGCATGACAGAAGCATGGTGATCTTTCTAGTATTTATGTACACGATATCTTATTCATCAAAAATGATATGGGGGGATTATCTACAGTTAAAATATGGTTATCAGGACAGTTCGATATGAAAGACTTAGGATAAGCCAATTGCATCCTTGGGATCAAACTTGTGCGAGATTGAAAACAAAGGATGTTAGACTTATCGCAAGCAAAATATATCGATGATATCCTTGCTTGTTTTAGCATGCAAAATTCTAAAAAAGAATTTCTCCATTTTAGGCATGGAATCACTCTATCCAAGGATCAGTGTCCTAAGACACTTGATGAGATAGAGAAGATAAAGGCGATTCCTTATGTTTCGACAGTAGGAAGCCTCATGTATGCTATGCTTTGCACTAGACTCGACATCTGCTTTGTCGTTGCCATGGTTAGCAAATATCAGTCTAATCCAAGATATGAGCATTGGACTGTGGTAAAGAATATAATCAAGTACCTAAAAAGTACAAAGAATTATCTATTAGTTTACCATGCAGATAGTTTAATACCTTTAGGGTACACAGACTCAAATTTTCAGTCTAACAAGAATTCCCAGAAGTCTATCTCAAGATATGTGTTTACCTTAGGAAGTGGAGTTATAAGTTGAAGGAGTATCAAACAATCCTGTATTGCTTATTTCACCATAGAGGCTGAGTACGTGGCAGCTTCTAAAGCAGCCAAGGAGGTCGTTTGGCTCTAGAATTTCCTGTTGAATCTAGACTTGGTCCCTTCAGTTTAGTCGGCTATTACACTTTATTGTGACAATAGTGGAGCGATTGCAAACTCGAAGTAACCAAGGGTCCATAAGGTAGGAAAGCACATTGAGCGTAAGTATCACCTGATACAAAAAATTATACAAAATGGTGATGTTGCTGTGACCAAGATTGCATTAGGAGACAGCCATGCAGATCCTTTTACAAAGAGCTAACCGACTAAGAGTTTTGATAATCATAGAGAGGGCATGGGAGTCAAATATATGGCAGCATGATTTTGAGTATAAGTGAGAGATTGTTAGGGTTGGTATATTAAAAATCATATTTTTAGTATTTAATTTTATTTTAATAAAATTAATTTTCTAATTTATGAGAATCTTTATGAGTAATGTATATGTATCATTTCTTTAATGTTATGCATGGATGTCCGATATTCTGTATAG
>JAULJZ010150070.1:0-10143 GCA_032270985.1 Heliamphora pulchella | reverse complement strand
TCACACAAAGTCCAAACAAGCTCGCTAAGCTGAATATGGAGAGCATTAGAAGAAATCTGTACTTTAGCCATAGTAAACTAAGAAGATGAGAGGAGGCCAAATTCAAAGAGAAAACCAAAAGTCGCGGGCGTGGGACAAATTTGGGGCAAAATCAAAGTAATCCAATTAGAAAACCAAATGAGCTAAATTCCAGCAATCCATAAGCTAAGATAATGTCAAAAAATCCCAATTGAAGCTAATAGCTTACTGAAGTCGACGGCAAAAAACAAGTCACCGAAATCCCCAAATTGAACTCCTAAATCGAACTGTTGAAAACCAATGCGAACGCAAATCCAAGCGAAACACCAAATCAACGAACCAAAGCTCACAATCGAGTACCAAATCTTAAAAAATGACCACCGAAAGCACAAAATCGAATTCAAATCTAAGCGAAACACCAAATCGCAAATTGCTGAAGTCGGAATCTCCAAGCGAAATCACCAAATCGAACTGAAATCCCCAAATCAAACTGAAATTAAACCAAAATTGAACTAAAATCCCCAAATCAGACTGAAATCCCCAAATTGGACTCCTAAATTGAATTGGAAATCCCCAAATCAAACTGAAAGATCCCCAAGTCGAACTGAAATCCTCAATCAACCACCGAAATCTCGAAATTGAACTCAGATCCAAGTCAAAAAACCAAATCGACCATCGAATCCGAAGCAATGAGCAGTCAGCGATCAAGAACAAAATCGAAACCAGCAAGTCAAGTCGAATCAGAAGAAATAAGGTCGAAATCTAGTCGATGAACACCAAAACAAGCATCTGAAGGAAAAACGAAGCACGACGCGAGCAAAAAAGCCAAATCGCGACCACAAACAGTGAAGTCGGCGCCTATGGTTTCTTCTGCCGACACTAGGAAGCTTCGAATCCGTGGTAATACTGTTCAAAGCAATAAATCGATCCCCCATAGGGGCCGGAGGGATGATTTCGACACCCATAGAAGAGATCGCAACAACAAAAAACCAAATCAAAGGCTCCAAATCGTCATCCGCAAAGAACAAGGCATTGGCGTCGAAATTATGAAAAAAAAAATCGAAAAAAATATCAAACAATTGAGAATAAGGGAAAAATCATGGAAGCATAGATCGGGACTAGTTGATCATTTGGGATTTTTTATTTTTAATTTATTTTTTCTATTTTTTGACAATCACGAATTCAGACAGAAAAAAAGAAAAAAAAAAGGAAAGAAGAAGAAAGTTGGATCGGGATGCTCTGATAGTAAGTTGAATAGTAAATTATTGATTTAGGGTTAAAGGAAGAGAGAAAGATAGAGAGAAAGATAGAGAGAATATTATTAGAAAAATAATGAGGCTTAACTTCACCTCTACACCATACTAGTATATATATATATATAAGAGACACCAAACTAATTATAAAACGACCCTAACATATATAAGTAATTATCTAACAACGCTTTTCCGACACTGCGTGGATACTTCGATACTATTTTTCTAAACTGAATATATTCTATGCGATGAATCTCTTTATGGTTATTATATTTTGGATACTCGAAACGCAACTTATTCACGCTAAATATATTTTTGAAACATCTATTAGATGAAACACATACTTTCTTAATTTAATTGGTGACATGTTCTCTCTCTCTCTCTCTCTCTATCTCTCTCTCTACATTTGAATACATTACTCATATATTTGGCCAATAATAAATATTTTAAAATATAAATTTTTAATGTGTCCCAAATGTGTCATGTTCTACATCTTTGGAAAATCAATATGTTTGCGTGTTGGGTATCCGTGTCCATGCTAGTTAGATCTTGATCCTCATAACTTTTTTCGTATGCTCTCTTCTTTACTCTCTTACCCATTGAACTTTCCATCCTTGAAAAAACCAACCTAGCTCCCTCAATTGGGTTATCTTTGATTCTTTTCTCGAGACACGAAAACTGAAGATATTTTTTTACGTTTTGCACACAAAAGACCTTTTCACACCTTAAGATTTCACACCTTAAGAAAAGGTGCATCACACACCCATAAGTAATTGGCTCATTCATTCCATTGTCAATACATGCCATTTGGTTTTGCATATTTATGAAGAAGTGCTGCTTGGTAGCCAACGGGCAAAGTGTTTTAACTGCAACTTGGACCTTTCTTTGGACTTGGTCAGCCTTAAATTTGATCCAAAGCTCAATAACCATCCTCTTAACAATTAGCTGTGTCAACAACCCATAATTAAGAATACGAAGTTGCCCCTGACATAAACTGACCAGTGTCTTTTCATATCATCAATATTGGCTTGAGTCTGATTTTCTTGTGTTTGCATCATAATAAGGGTTTGATTGTTCGGTTTTAAAGGGAATTTTGGTGCAAAATCAAAATTAAAAGCTTGCGAATTTCTGGATGGCAAGAGAAACCAAGGTTTTAGGGCTCTAATGGCAGGGCAATCAGGTTAGCAGATTATTAATAAACGGTTAGGGTTTGGGTTAATCTTTGGGGGTGATTGAAGCACCATTTATAGCATACGGGAGGTGTGCGTGCACATCTTCGTGACGGGGTGTTATTTTGGCCGCACCATTAATGAGTCTATTCGATGGTGCCACAAATTAATATTTAGAAGAAAGGGAATTATCTAAGGAATCTTACCAAGGCCCTCTAGGAATCTTATCCATCAGAGATTAATGGAATCTCATCTTTAAAAAATATGTAAATCTGTTGAAAATTTTGATCACAACTTCTTTATTAGTTGTTGAGGATATAAATAATAAAGTTATTCATCTTTCTAATAGCTTAAACTTTTAGATAAGTTGGTGATTAGCAATCTAATATATTATTAGAGCCGATAATAGATCTTGTGTTCAAGGCTCACTGTCCATCAATAATTAAAAAGTACTTACATGTGTTTGGTCAACTTCTGGAGGAGAGTCAGGCCACACGTGAGGTGGCATATCGAGAATATAAATATAAATAATATAGTTATCTCTCTCTCTATAACAACTTAAGCTTTTAAACGAGTTAGTGATTAACAATATCATTATTAAAATAACTATTCTAACACTCCTCCTTAAGATAGAGCACAGAGATCAAACATATCCAACTCGAAGGATAAATGCTGAAAAGAGGAATGAGGTAAAGGCTTTGTGAAAATTTTTCCCCACTAACCTTCCGAACGAAGATACAGAGTGACAATTTGCTTTTGTAACAACAAATCACAAATGAAGTGAAAGTCAACCTCGGTACGCTTAGTTCTCCCATGAAAGACTGAGTTATTAGCAATGAAAATAGTAGCTTGATTATCATAATACATCGATATCGGTGAAGAAACAAAAATGCCGAAATCCACAAAAAGAGACCGAACCCGTAATAGTTCGGAAGCAGTATGGGCCATAGCATAATACTCAGCTTCAACATTAGAACGAGCAACAACAACCCGTTTTTTACTACATCAATTAATAAGGTTTCCTCCAACAAAGGTGTACAAGAAGGTTGACAGAGCATACTGCGATCGCATCCACTTTTCAAGTATCACACATTCTGACAAACGGCCTTAAAGTGAGGTTGTCGAGGAGCATGCATAAATTGACTAATCACACCAATTGCATAGATAATGTCAGGACATGTAACTGTGTGGTAATTAATTTGCCAATAAGACGGCGAGAACAACTAACATCAGAAAAAAAATCGCCATAATCAATATCAAGCTTAACCATTAAATCCATAGGAGTATCAATTGGTTGAGTACCAAGAAAACCAATCTTAGATACTTTAGATATTGATAGAAAGATGCCCTGAGAAAAGCGAGCAATCTCAATACCAAGAAAATAATGATGATACTCAAGTTCTTAGTATTAAAGATTTGACCTAAATGCCGCTTTAAGGCAACAATACAAGCAGACTCATCACCAGAAATATTGATATCGTCAACACAGACGATTAATACAACAATGCCACAAGGGTAGTGGAGAAAAGAAAATAGAATGATCCGTAGAGGAACATTGGAAACTATAAGCAAGTACAATAGAGCTAAAGCTATCAAGCCAAGCATGGGGAGACTGCTTTAAACCATAGAGAACCTTACGCAAACGAAAAATAAGATTCTCACTCTTAAAGGCAATAAACCAGGGGGTTCGTCCATATATACCTCATCCTGGAGATCACCGTGAAGAAAAGGCATTTTTGATGTCAAGTTGATACAACGACCAAGAATGACAAATCGCCACAGATAGAAGAATCCGAATAGAATTGAGATGAGCTATGTGAGAAAAAGTCTCCAAATAATCAACACCATAAGACTTGGAGTGTATCTTTTTACCACTAATCGAGCCTTAAGCTGCTCAACAGAACCATCTGGAAGATACGTGACAGCATATACTCACCGACAACCAACTATTTGCTTGTCAGGAGGGAGAGAAGTAAACTCCTAGGTCTAATTCTATTGAAGAGCACTCATCTCCTCATTCATAGCGTATTTCCATCCAGGCAACGACATAGCATGCTTGTAAGAAGAAGGAATGGAAACAGTAGACAAGGTACAAGCAAAGGAATGAAGGCAAGAAGAGACACGATCATTGGAAACATATTGAGGAATAGGATGTTGAGTACAAGTACGTTTACCTCTCCGCAAAGCAATAGGTAAGTCATCAGCCAAATGAATGACCACAAACGGGGAAGGTGATGTGGTCGGGCCATAAAATACAGTCGGCTTATTTGAGATCGTTGATACACTTGTAAGGAAGGAGATTGTACCTGGACAGGGAGGGGGATTGGTAAAGGAAGCGTAGGAATGGTGAACTCCTCACGACAACATAGAAGATCTAAAGATAAGTCTTGACCAGCAGAAGTAAAGAAAGAAGTCGAGTCAAAGAACGTGATATCACCACTAACAAAATATCGGCGAGACTCGAGATGATAGCAACGGTATCTTTTCTGAGTGCGAGAGTACCCGAGAAAAACTTATTTGCGAGCCCAAGGAGATAACTTATCAAAACCTGGATCAAGAATATGAAAAAAGGCAACACAACCAAATACCCGAGGAATGAAAGAAAAATGCGAAGAACCACAGTATAATAAGGAAAATGGTGACTGATTGTTCAACACCAGAGGAGCATACGATAATGAGATGACATGCAATAAGAAGAGCATCACCACAAAAATGTTTGGGTACCTGCATTTGGCATAACAAAGTGCCGATATTTATGCTCAGCGACACTATTCTGCTAAGAGATATGGGCATAACTAGTTTGATGATTACTACGATTTACACAAAAGAAGTCAACAATTGACAGCATATATTCCAAAGCATTATCAGATAAAATAATTTTGATCTTTTTGCCAAATTGTGTTAAGATCTCATTATAAAACTTGATAAGAATAAGATGTAGCTTAGATCTATTTTTTATTAAAGATAACCACGTCATGCGACAGTAATAATTTATTAAGATAACAAAATAGAAATATCTATTAGTACTAGGGATTCGAGAAGGACCCCAAATATCAGTATGAATTATATCAAAAGATACGTACTGATGACCGTGACTACTAGAGGGAAAATAGTTATGGTGATATTTGCCTAACTTCTAAACTAGACATAGAACTCAAAGTAGGAATAACCAGCTTTAGTTTCGTTGACGAAAGATGACCCTACCGAAAATGCCACTAAGGAAGAGGAATAGAGGCACTTAGGGCAGAGGAGGTGTTAGGAGAGGCACGATCAACGTTAAGAAAATAGAAACCATCTTTATCATGCCCCAAACCAATTATCTTTTTAGTTAGCAGGTCTTGAAAAACACAAGAAGGGAAAAAATATTATAGAGCAATATAAAGCTTTAGTTAAATGGCAGACAGAAATGAAATTGAAGGAGAAATCAGGAACATAGAGATTAAAGGGTAAAGGAAGGGATTGATTGGGACGAAGAACACCTTTTCCACGGATGAGGTGAAAGGAACCATCAGCTAAAATAATATCAGAAAATATGGAGGAAATACCAGGCATATGAGGACTAGCTCCAGAATCTATAATATATGAAGGTTGTGAAAGAGCCGTGTAGGCAGTAGTACCTGAATCAGTTAAAGTAGCAATATAAGTGGAAGAAGCATAAGTAGTATGCAAGTCCTGAACAAGATCGCTAAGTTGAGCAGTGAGTGAACCATGAGAATTAGAACAAGAGAGGCTTGACCAGAAGGCATTGAAGATGCAAGAGACTAAAGCAAAGGACTGCCAGTAACCTGACGAGCAGAACTTCTGGTCACTACTGCCACCTGTTTGACCACCACTACGAGCTCCACCACAAGCACTATGTCTACTAAGTCCACCACGTGAGCCACTATGACCACCAGTGGAAACTAAAGCCGAGGATTCTAAAGGAAAAGAAGCAGAGCGAGATAGAGTGGATGCTTGTCCCAATGAGGAGCGCAAAAGTCGAGAATAGACATTAGGAACAGTAGACAAGTTCTCACTGGCATGAATATGATCTTACCTTAGGGTCCAAACCAGACAACAAAGAAGTAATCATAAAGTCCTCTCAGTGGCGCTGTTGTTGCGCAAGATCAATAGTAAAGAGGTCATAGCTGCAACAACTGGTCCTAATGATTCTTAGGAATACTGTAATATTCAGACAAGGGTTTCCTAGATTATTTTGTGGTGAAAATTTTCTTGTAGATCTCAAAGACACAAGAAACATTACTTTGATGTGAGAATATGTTGGCAACTGAATTCCAGATCTTTTTAGAGGTGTCACAAAATTCAACAAATCTTCTTAGAGGTGTCACAAAGTTCAACTGTCGCTGCAACGGTAGGCTCTATACTATGCCGCAACTAACCCATGACAATTGAATCTTCACACATCCAATCTTCATATTTCAAATCTGTCTTAGGCAAAGGGGCATCAGTCACTTACTTTAATTTGCGCTTCACGAAAAAAAAAATTCAACGCATGAGCCCAAGTTAAGTAATTCAACCCATTTAATTTTGTGGATGTAAAGAGGCTTTGCTCTCGTCCATAACCCCAAGAAAAAGAACACCAAAGAAACAGCACCAAATCAAGAAACAGCTATTTCGGAAGCACAACAAACCAGAACGAACCGCTGTAGCACAAAAGGTGACAATCGATGCTGTCAATAATGAAAAAGGGAGTTGCAATCACTAGGAAAGACCAAAACAAATGCAATCTAAGCCCAATAAATTGTTGTCAGCACTTCACAAGGTCGACGAAGGCTTATAACCGGCAAGAAGCAAGATGACGATAAGTGGCAACATGATCTTTTCAAGGATGATGAACCTCAATCTTCAAATCGAAGGATTGATGCTAGAAATCTTCGATTGAAGCTTCCAAGTATGAATGATGCTCTTGTCGGTGCACTCTAGGGTTTGGGATCTCAGCGCCGAATTAAAACAAAGGGTGTTGGATGCTTCAAACGATCAAGCTTATGGGATTAAAACCCTCTTAACTAGGTTTCTGTCCATAGAAAAGCAATCGAAGTAGTAAACCCAACCAACAACAATTGAGATCAAAGATCGTAGAAAATAAGAGCAAATATTTTAAAAATCATTCAAAAAACTAAAACTCACATCAGAGGGCATGGAATAATTCTGTAAAAATCACCACATTGATCAGGAGAGATGTTAGTTGAAAGAGAAGAATGAGAAGCCTTATCCAACTAGATAGGCACACACTTTATTTATAATAAAAGTAGGGAACACTAATACAGCCATACACATGCACACATCAGATAAAATAAACATAATAATAATAGGTTAATACTAACACTCCCCTCAAGTTAGAGCATATATATCAACTATGCCCAGTTTGTTACACTAATATGAGACACGCGGACTCGGTAATGTTTTGGTAAAAATGTCTGCCACCTGTTCCCCTGTAGGAATGGACCCAAATGTGACGACTCATTTCTGATATTCTTCATGAACAAAATGACAGTCAACCTCAATATGCTTCGCCCTCTCATGGAATACTTGATTTGTGGCGATATAAATCGCAGAGGTATTATCAACCCAGAGTCTGGTAGAACCTCTAAGAGGAAAGTGTAACTCTGTCAAAATCTGCTGAAACTACATAATCTCAGTAGTGGCTAATGCCATAGCTCGGTACTCTGCCTCAGCGCTAGACCTGGATACAACACCTTGTTTTTTACTCTTCCCGAAAACCAAGTTTCCACCAACAAATACAGAGTAACCAGAGGTGGATCTCCTGTCAAATGCGCATCCAGCCCAATCAGCATTAGAGTACCCTTCTATTCCCATATGTCCATGATCAGAAAACTGGAGCTCCTTACCTGGATTCTTGTGCAAATACTAAGAATACGTAATATTGCTCTCTAATGGAAAAAACGGGGATCAGACATAAACAGACTTACTACACTCACTGGATAAGCAATATCTGGACGAGTCATGGTAGTAAGATAATTAAGTTGCCCAACTGTATGTCGATATTGCTCAGGGTTTGAAAGAATCTCTCATTCTTTTGGCTCTAGCTTGACGTTAGAATCTCTAGGTGAGTCCACTTCTTTGGCATTCATATACCTTGCTTGCTCTAAAATATCAAGAACATACTTCCTCTGAGAAATGAACACCCATTTCTTATTCTTGGTTACTTTAATACCTAGAAAGTATTGAAGTTCACCAAGATCTTTCGTCTGAAACTTGGTGCCCAAGAACGATTTAAGCTTAGTAATCCCTCCACTATCACTATCAGTGATAATAATGTCATCCACATACACAGCAAGTAAGATGCAACGGGCTGAAGTATGCTAAAAGAATACAGTGTGACCCTTCGATGACTATCGAAGGCTAAACTCCTGTACTACTGAGCAAAGCGACCAAACCAGGCTCTGGGAGACTGCTTCAGACCATACAATGAACGCCTCAAATGACATACATAAGACCCCCTGAGCAACAAAGCCTAGCGGTTGCTCCATATAAACCTCTTCCTCCCAATCACCACGAAAAAATGCATTTTTCACATCGAGTTGATACAAAGGTCACTGATGTGATGCAGCAAAAGACAAGAATAATCGAACGGAGGCCATCTTGGCAACAGGTGAGAAGGTATCGAGACGAGCTTTCAAGCGGTCGAGAGTGCCATCAGAATGAAGCTTGACGGCATATACCCACTTACACCCAATAGCAGTCTTCCCAGGAAGATGACTTACCAGGTCCCTCGTATGATTAGCCTCAAGAGCATTCATCTCCTCAATTATAGCCTTGCGCCAACCGGGATGAGAAAGAGCATCTACAACATAGTAAGGCAAAGAATGCTGATCAAGTGTAGTGATACCCTTTTGGATAGTGACTGGTAAACCACGATATGATGTAGTATACAAGAGATGATCTCTGTAACTACGATAAGACTTGCGTAAAGTAATAGGAGGATCACTTACCTGATCAAGGGCCGAATCCAACTGAGGAGATACTGCCTCAAGTAGAAGAGAGGTGGTGAGGCCTGGTGAAGACGATGACTCTGAAGATGATATCATAGGTGAAGCTGGGGCAGCAGGAGAAGATTCCCCTGGAACATCAACTGGAGAACTGGCAGCTGGAGAAGGTGCCACTGGTAAATCAGTGGAGTAATGATACATCAGAAGACTGTTTACACCATTATCAATAGTGGAGGAAAGTGTAGTCTCTGACCCATAGAACGGAGCATACTCAACAAACACCACATCTTGAGATACTATAAACCGTCGCAATTCAGGACTATAACAACGATATCCTTTGTGTCTTAGAATATCCCATGAAAACACACTTTAGTGCTCGAGCATCTAGCTTTGTCACACTATGTCAGGTATCTCTAACATAGCACACACATCCAAAAATCTTGAGTGGGAACCTGCCGAGGAACTAAAACTGACAAGGGTGTAGCTCCCTGTAAGACTGAGGATGGCAATCTGTTAATAAGGTAGCATGCTGCCAACACAGCTTCACTCTAAAAGACTTTAGGAATTTTCATTTGGAACATCAGGGCACGTGTAGTTTTCAAAAGATGTCTATTCTTCCTTTCAGCCACGCCGTTATGCTGTGGTGTGTTGGGGAAGGATGTCTGGTGAATAATCCCATGTGTACTCAGGTATGTACCCAACACTCCACCAATGTACTCACCCCCATTATCACTACGTAGTATCTGAATAGTT
>JAULJZ010150068.1:0-10144 GCA_032270985.1 Heliamphora pulchella | reverse complement strand
ATTCTCATAAAATAGAAAATTAATTTTATTCAAAAATAAAATTAAATACTAAAAATATGATTTTCAGTATACCAACCGTAACATCATAGTAAAAGGTACTCCAACATACACTTAGCAAATTTTAAGGCCAAAAATCAAGTATTAAATTAAAAAGGCCAACAAGATTTTGGGGTGTCTAGATTTGGGATCAAACTATGATTTTTATATACTATTTAGATAAAAATATTTTCTACAACTCTTAGATTTAACACCAAGGCCAAAACCTAAGGCAAAAGGGTGAACAAAACATCCTAACCAAAAACGGTTTAGCACTTTCTTTAGGATTTTACCAAAAATATGCTTCTGTTGGTCTCGGTTTTGGGGTATCATATCAAGTCCAAATGAGCCCATGTCTTAGTATGTTCTAGTCCAACACGTCCCCTACAAGTTTCATATTTAGATCTAAGGTTAGTGGTTTGGAACAAGATATACTTTTTTGGCCATTTTACAAAATAGGTTCTGTCAGCTGTCAAAACTCAGCAGAGCCGATTTTGGACAGAGGGTTTGAAACGGTTTTAGGGTATCATCCCAAGGCTTTAGGGTCTGATTTTTAGGCATAAAGTGGTTCCATATGTTATATACAATGTTCATGTAGACCACATTTCGATTAGGTCACTGAAAATAGGGGTTTTAGACTATATAAAAATATGTGATAGAAGTGTCCCTTGAGGGCTAAAACTCAATAGAGATTTTAAAAGGGCTTTTGACCTATGAAAACTCAATATTTTGTGCTCCTTCTTGGTGGGTAGATATATATACATGTTATCTGCAATTTTTATGTTTTGACCAAAGTTCGGTTCTCATTTTAAATTAGAGTTTTTAAGTCGGTAGTGTTGACTGGTCGAAAAATGACACACTTTGGTAAAATTGTAATATCTCGAGTTCTACTTATGAAAATGAGTTGAAACCAATTTTCAATGAAAGACAACACAAGAAGCTAAATCTGGACATAAAGAACATGCTTAGATAAATTTTTTACATTGAGTTATGGTATTCCAAAGTTTAGCATCCAAGTCTTCTACTTATGTCATGTCAAGTTTTTGTTCCATTTTTTTGCATACTTGTATTTTACACTTTAATATCAAGGTTCCAGAACACTTAAAAGTCATCAAACTCGATAACAATATACAACAACATCTCATATCACTCATAAACATAACAACCCCTATTTTGTTACTATGACGCCTTTTCATTTTGATTTCGGTTCTCAATTCTTAGAGTGTTTAAAGGGATGTGTTGGGAGATATTTTGAGAGATTTTAGATATAAAGTTTAGAGATTTTACTTACTTATTTAGAGGCTCAAGGGTACTGGGTCGTTACAAACTACCCCCTTAAACAAATTTCATTCCCGAAGTTTCACCCCGTAGTTCAACGTATGGAAGGTTGAGGATGATTTACTATCATTGTGCCTTCTCGTTCTTCAAAATTGTGTCCTATTTACTTGAGTCGTTCTTTATTGCGGATGTGAATAAGGTCGAGCCCATGTGTTCAGCACTTAGAGTAAAGGTTGTTTTGTTCTACTTAACACCTTAAACTAATTACTACCTAATCTTCAAGGATCATATTACATAATAAGCTAGTCCCAAAAAGTTTGTATCTTTGTCATGTTAGTTGGCCTCTTCCCATTAACTGTTACTTCTACTTCTGTTGGGTCCACTTGAATTTCTTCTCCAGATATAACATGATCTAAAAACACCATCCGATCCAACTAAAACTCACACTTACCAAATTTTGTATACAACTTGTGCTTTCTTAAGATCTACAAAGAATCTTCAAATGTTCCATGTGTTCCTCTTCACTTCGAGAATATAACCGAATATCATTTATCAACACAATTACAAATTGGTCTAGAAATCTTCTGAACACCCAATTCATCAGGTCCATAAACACAGTGCGTACATTCGTTAACCCGAAAGGCATCACCACAAATTCATAATGCTCGTAACGAGTCCTAAAGGCAGTCTTGGGTATATCTAACTTCCGCACTTTCAATTTATGATATCATGACCCTAGTCTATCATTGAGAACACGTTGGCTCCAAAACACAGCTTACATCGAGTATGACTTTCACAAGCGATCATATGTCTCTAAACTAGCCCATCACCGAAACTGATTTCAAGCATTCTCCACCTCTGTCTTAGAAAGACGGTTATTCTACCGAAAACCAACTCATTGCCATATTTAAACGTGCATCGAAGACTACTTTCCGATCGACTAACAACTACTAACTCGAAATCACATCACCACTTTGTGTTGAACTACTCTAACCTTACGACCATCAAGATTAATATCGCCACTTGAACTTAATGAGTCACTAGGGTTAAACTTACCACACAGACTAAATGCTCCCCAGGTATGTGCCTACCCATATGAATTCAGTCACAACCTCATCACATATTTCCTTCACGTACGTACCATCCACCCTACAATCCCTTAACTAGACAGTATTAACTCCTGACTATAAAGTCTCTTATAATCATCACTCAATCCCTTCACACATTTTCTGCCACACAATCGATCCAAGAACCATTTTTGTTCTTTAATTATTTTATCTCACCCACATTCTACTAAGACACTTGATTCACTCAAGACCAATTACAAAAATAACATACCCATAAATTTGTATAGTCTCACTTGCGCTTCCACTCTTCTTATCCAAACACTTATTCCTCCCACGTACTCACATTAAGTTGCTACGTAACTCCACTAGAAATAACAGAATTATATCACCCTTTAACTGCTCATACATAGAGTTTACACGTTCCCATAAGAAAATTCCTTCTCTATACCAGCAACATCTACTCATCAATCCAAACAAACTTGCTCTAACGGGTCACATATCAAAAGGTTTTCGAAAGTAACTCCTTGTGACTCACATTGATACCACAATGGAAATCGAATACCACTCTATAAGAGTTACACAGTCTAGACACCAAACAAATACAAACCTATACTTTAAGAACCTACCATGTGAATAACTTGATATGTCTAAAATGCGCACTCCACCCTTTAAACAATCTTCAGCGTCAATGGGACTCACTATTTCCACAAACTCCTTGGCACCCAAATCCTTGAATTGTTTAACCAAAGAGTTACCGATCTTTGAGGTGATCTTGATAATCCTGATGACAAAATCTGTAATCATATGCTTCCATTTTCTCTCTAGTCTTTCTAAAGGTTTCTCCGTTCCTCTTGGCATCTACCGTATGTTCTTGATGTGCTAGAACGTTGGGTTTAAAAGTCTCTTCCAATAACTGGATCGTTTTCTCAGGCGGTTGGTCTTTCTACGGTAAAACGAACATGATAAAAGATATAGTTGTGGTAAATACCTAGTCATGTGACCCATATGACTTGGTGGTTAATTCTTCATCAGGCTCCAAACGTTCGTTGTTGTGATCAAGATTCTTCGTTCTTTGATAGTGATGGCAATGATCCGAACTTTAACACTTCAGTGGGAAGGACGGTGTAAATATCGATGTATATAGACGTACCTCATTTGCTAGCGTACGAAGGTTATCGTGAGTTTTGAGGCTGTTTCTCATTTTTCACTTTCTTACTACCGATATGAATCTTTTGCTTCTCGATTTATCGGATGGGTGGGTCAGCTATGAACTAGTCTGGGGAAGTTTAAATTGTGCCATATGGTGGTGTCGCGAGTCCTTTAGTGTAAAGCTGTCGTTTCTAATTTTAGATTGCTGATGGTATAGTTGTATTTTTCGGGGCTTTTGAAAAGATATAGTTAGTCGAATAAGCCCTTACTTAACCATTCTTGCAAACAGGAGTCTTGATCTTCAAAACTTTGTTAAATGTGAACGTTAACAGATATTCTAATCCATGACATCAAAAAGAAATTTGCTTCACGCTTGAAGAGGTGTTAAGAGGTTTTTGTGCATCGTCTCAGTTTTTCGTGAAAGCTCCAAGGCCTAATAACATAATATCCTGACAATCGTTATTACTCATAGATCTATGGGACAAGATTTTGAAGGTCGACAGTCAAAAACATGCGCGGGGTTAAAACGTCTTAGGGTGGAACCCAAGTGGTTCAAAGATAGGCCGGATGAGGTTAAATGGTCATTAAGGTTATTACCATTAACACAAATTGAGTGGTCATTTGGGGTTCAAATGTAAGAGAAACAAGAGAAGGATAGTAAACAATACTTTAAACAAGTGTCCCCGGAACTAATCTTGTACAATTAAATTATGATAAAAAAGATGTTTAAGCAAAAGAGGCAGCCAAACTAGATATTTTCCCTGAAGTTACGTCGGCCTAACGTACTTCAATTCAAGCATCCAAGTATACTTTTCTGGTAGAAATTTCAAGAGTGTACGAAGAATTCACAAAATCACTGCAACAAATTGTGGTTTCAGGATCGAGAAAAATGAAGGATGGCAGAAAATTTTATCAATGTCGATTGTTTAGAACGGGTACTTAACAAAGAATTGATATTGAGTTCTACAAGAGAAGAGTTAGTTCACGGATGATGACTCGAATCGGAGGAGAATCAAATGCAAATACTAGTCATTAGCGAGGCATGAAAACTTAAAGACAAGGGTACTTTCTAGGATTGAATTTTGAATAGGGTTATTAACAAGACTTGGGTGCATAAGAGTTACCGACGAACGACACTTGACGGTACCATTGAGGACTGATGATATAAGAAGGAAGGACACACAAAAGAACTTCAAAACGTTGACACCAGGGCTTGGGGTAAAAGGGAAAAGGACTTATAAGGATGAAGTCGCGGGGTTCTAACGGTGTCTCCCGAGGTGATATATAAAACTTCTTCTAGTGCGTACTCCTGTCTACCCTCAAAATAAGGTAACTCGTTGCATGAATCTCCAATCTTCGATCTCGATGGTCTTACCTGTTCTTCGCATGTAGATTCCACGATGCTTCTGATCCTGGTAACGTCCTAACACGACTCGCTATAAGACTTAAACGCATCAAATTTTAGTTTTTATAATATATAGAAGATAATAATAATTAATACAACGCATTTTATAGAGCTCCAACACGACAGAATGCATGGTTTCCCATAACCCAAGGCCTGAAGGTTCACTAAACCTAAGCTCTGATACCAACTGTGACGCCCCGTCCTCTGAGCACGTCGGGACATACATAAATATAAATAAAGGGATATTCTAGCCGTTTATTCATATTTACATATGTTAGTTATTATATCATAAAGTAGTTCTGAACCGTTCAAAAGTATTTAACTATTACAGTTTTACCAAGAAATTTCAAAATTTACACTAAGCGCGAGAAAAACTGTATATAAGAACACAAGCAGAGGTCTTGACTCATCAGAATGCATCAGCGGGATCCACATGCTCTTAGAACTCACCTTATTCTTTAAACTCTTCTTCTCCCTCTAGGATGACTTCCTCCAAGAACTCCTCCTTAGCTGTGGCACGAATACCATGAGCCAAGGCCCAGAAGCAAAACACTCTAATTTTCTAACTAATCTCACGGCATAAAATTCACCACAACACTCCATACAACACCCAGTATAGTTTATAGTCAAGGAGATAGACAAATTTATGACTGGATAACAGATAAGTCAATAAACATATGCATATGAGATGTCGTGTATGTAATGCAGATGCCCAACCCAACATGCACCCAGATTCGTAACAGGAATTCCATGCTGGGAATTACCAGAATAGACTTTCACAGATATTTGATCACCAAAGCCATCATCTCGCCTCGTTGTAAATAGTAAGCGCGCGTCTTACCTTCATGCCTTAGCTGTTTTACTTAATGGCAACGGCGTGGAGTCCGCACCATTCTCCAGGCCAACAAATTCAATAAACCAAATCTGTAACACCGGGGACACACCCAGGGTGTACAAGGGGAATTCAACCCAAGCGGTTTATCCCACCTTAAGACTCGTGAAGCCTTCGTCGGTGTCAACCCAAAAGTCCAAGCTATCGAAATCAGAATGCTAGCGACGAACCCATGGTGCCCAACAATATCCATAAACCATTTCAAACACCGGGGACACACCCAGGGTGTATAAGCCAAAACATTTTCAAAAATGGCAACCAGGGACGCCCTAGACTTATAATCAAGAACAACAATCTCAATTGTCACGCCCCAAACACCAGGGTCACGCGAAAACCCACCCAAACACCATTTTAGAAAATAAGATTTGCAGTTAGAAAACCATCAACTCAAAAATATACATCATTTGGATAAAAATTCCCACAGTTCAACTCTCATAAACTGGAAACATGCATTCTCATACATGAATAAATATATCGCCTCAAGACGTACAAAACCCGCCTTCTGAAACAGGCATCACATGTAGAAGTACATGTCAAAAATAGGAAACTACTACGAGTCCTCCAACATCTCAAGCATCTAGGTCATCTCCTCATGCTCACCTGAAAAGGTTTTACAGCAAAATTTCACACCGTGAGTCGAAACCCAGTAGAACATAGACAATAAAACTGTAAAGCAGGCTATGCAATTATACACACAGGCTCAACCACAGGAGCTAAAAAGATTTTTCTTCCAAAATCACAAGTTTTCCATCAGATTAACACGAGTCTCAAAAAGGTTTTATCTCATAAAATCCCATTTTTTCCATCCTTCAAACTATGCATATCATCCTAACATATATCATTCCACAGTTAAGGAAAAGCTGTAAAAATATAGTAAGCTTCACTGAGGCCACTCAACCGAGGAGAAAGATAAAATATAATCCTATGTACCGACTCCGCCACATAGACAAAGATAACAACTATAGACTCATGTCCATTATTCTAGTCCTGAGCCATTGAAGGCCTACTAGATAATGGGGCAACATACTTCTTTATGGATTTCCACGACCGTTGGACGAAGCTAACCAAACCACGTTTACAGGGATTAACCCGAGGAACCGTAGCGAACCCACTCTGCGCACGTTTTTGGACTTCCACCAAGGAGCAATAGAAGCCCAACTCAAAACCGCATACTGTCACGGTACATCTATGGAAACATTTAAAAATCCATCGTAGCTTGACTACGAAAACCCACAAAACAGTTTATACACCACATGTATAAAAAGAGATCCAATCTATCAACATGGAGATCTAAAACCATTTGTAACAAAACATTTAAGAGTTGAGACACAATCCTGTGAGTTAGCTCCAAACTTCCAAAAAGATGTTTTTCACCATTTTCCCAAAACAGCTCGTTTTTAAACCTCATTTTGAAAACTATAGATACCACGTACCCGAATCACGCATATAACCAAGAAAAGGCATAAAAATCCGCTTTTACCCAAAGCCAAGGTTTACACATGAAAATCACGTTTGATGTATTTTTTACCCCGTGAAAACACATATAATTACATACAACACCCTTATACAACAGTAGGGTCTAGAATCTTACCTCGGAGAGTCAAGAACTCGACTTCTCAAAACTGAACGGTGTTAGAACGAGAATCCGTCCTGATGGATGCGAAGCCCTCGGCCCTGATAGCAAGGATCCACAATGGAACCAATCCAAAACCAAGCCCCGGTCCCTCAAGGCTACAGAGAAGGCAGAGAAAACGGGAAACTTAGCCTGGAAGAAAGGTTTTAATAAATATCTCCAGCCCCTAGGATATTTATAAACACTTTAAAAAATTTCTGTTCAGTCGATCGAACCTCTGAGTTCAGTCGACTAAACCTCTGAGTTCAGTCGACCGAACCTAAAATTTTTGGTTCAGTCGACTTGGCCAAGCCCTCCAGTCGACTGAACTGCTGGGCAGTGTGTTTTCGACGTTGAAACAAGGTTTTTGGTCCAAACAAGCCTCTACTAAAGCCCGAAAAGCGTATAACACATTTCTATATGCTGTTCTAGAACTGTAAAGCATAACTCATGCGTCGAGGCTATTCATATACTAGAATAAACACGTCACGTATACAAATAACTCAAAAAGAATAGGTTTAGGGTCTCACAACTCTCCCCCCTTAAAAAATTTTACCTTCAAAATTTGTAACAAGGTCACGAGGTAAACAGGTCTGAATATCTAACACGCATCCCAAACTCGAGCTCCTATGTCACTTTCTCAAACCCGTGATGAAGCCATAGGACCTTGACATAAGAAATTGTTCTCCCCTGCAACACCTGCTCCTTTGTATCAAGAATCCTCACTGGACGCTACTCATAAGTGGCATCCTCATCAACCCGCAACTCAGCCCAATCTAACACATGCAAAGGATCAGGCTCGTACCTCCGAAGCATAAAAATGTGGAACACGTTGTGCACGGATACTAACTGAGGGGGAAAAGCCAAACAATAAGCAACCACACCTATCCTGTCGAGGATCTCAAATGGTCCAATGATGCGTGGTGATAGCTTCCCGCTACGACCAAACCTCATCAAACCTATACGTGGAGAGACCATCAGAAACACATGATCCCCAACTATAAACTCCAAAGGTCGCCTCCTTTCATCTGCATAACTCTTCTGGTGACACTGCGCTGTCATAAAGCGTTGGGGAATCACGGCTACCTTCTCTGTCGTCTCCCGCACCATGTCGGGTCCCAAGGCTGTGGTCTCTCCCACATCTGCCCAACACACGGGTGATCTACATGGTCTACTATACAAAGTCTCATACGGTGCCATCCCAATACTGGACTGATAGCTGTTGTTGTATGAAAACTCTACCAACGGTAGATGATCCTCCCAAGAACCTCTGAAATCAAGGACACAAGCCCTCAGCATATCCTCTAGAATCTGTATAGTCCTCTCAGACTGACCATCCATCTGGGGGTGAAAAGCAGTACTGAACATGAATTTTGTTCCCAAAGCCTCCTGAAGACTCTGCCAAAAGGGCGATGTGAAGCGTGGGTCTCGGTCAGAAACAATAGATACTGGCACTCCATGCAACCGAACTATCTCTCTGACATACAAGCTACTCAGTCGTTCCACCAAATCCTTCACTCAGATGGGGAGAAAGTGTCAGACTTCGTCAACCAATCAACCACAACCCACACGGCGTCATGTCCCCTAGGTGATTGAGGAAGCCCTGACACAAAGTCCATCGTGACGTTCTCCCACTTCCACTCTGATATAGGCAACGACTGTAACAAACCTGCCGGTCTCTGGTGTTTCGCCTTCACCTTCTGACAGGTAAGGCACTGAGAAACAAACTAGATCACGTCCCTCTTCATTCCCGTTCAACAGAACTGATGACGAAGGTCATGGTACATCTTCATGCCTCCAGGATGCACTGCAAGGAGAGAATGATTACACTCACGTAGTAGATTAGCTCGGCATGACTCTGGCACAAACAACCTCCTAACCAACCTCTGACTCTAATCTGAACCCAAAATCCATCCTGTTGTATCCTCTCCACTAGCAACACAATCTCGTATCATCTAAGCCTCCTGGTCCGTCTGCTGGACCTCTAGCACACGTGCTATCAACGCTAGTTGAGTAACTACTGAAAATAGGGTGGCACCCGTCACTGTCTCCCCGAGACACATATCAAACTCTCCAACCTCTCCAAGCATGTCCCACTCACGCATAGCCACAGAAGCTAACAACCCGTGAGTTCTCCTACTGAGAGCGTCTGCCACAACATTGGCCTTCCCTGGATGATACTGCAAATCAAAGTCCTAATCCTCCAATAGCTCCATCCATCATCGTTGGGGCAAGTTCAGGTCCTTCTGCGAAAACCAGTATTTCAATCTCTTGTTGTAATAACCCAAACTCAAGATATAAATAAAGAAAAAAGAACATCTCAAAAGAAACGAAATCTCGAACCTAAGTACGGTAAGAAGAAGAAGCCCGACCGTTTAAGCTTTTCGAGCCCGAGACCCAGGACAGAGTGGGAACCACACAAGCATGTATTAAAACCCTAATGTTGAGGATAAGAATTTAAAATTTTAAGTTCAAGTCGTTTAAGACGAGAGTTACGCTTGAAAAGTCAAGAAACGAACAAATATGAAAATACCCAAATTCTCTCCTACAATTAAATAAAGAAAATTATTTTAATATATATATATATATATATACACTCAAATGGCTAGACCTAGGAATATGTGCCAGAACTTGGTGAGCAAGTTTCACAAACTCAAGTTAAGTTTAAAATAACTAAGCTTAGTTAACCCATGGTTAAGGAAACT
>JAULJZ010150067.1:0-10145 GCA_032270985.1 Heliamphora pulchella | reverse complement strand
AAAAATATATGTGTATAATAAAATTTATGATATTTGTAAAAAATATATAAAATTATTTTATATAAAAAAAAAAGCTAAAAAGCTAAAAGTATTTGGGTTCCCAAACAAGTCTATTTGGCTTTTTTGGCTATAAGTCAAAAGGCAAAAAGTCCGACTTTTTTTCACTTGCCAAACGAAACCTTTATGTTTAAAAATCAATACATAATAGTTTAATTGTTAATAGTATCAAAAATATTATTTTTAATATGTACAATTAAGTAATCATTGAATCAAACTATACAAAAATTTAACTAGGTATTCAACTCTAAAATGGTTGTTACTTGGAGTTGCATATTTATGATTCACGAAAATAACTCAATGCGTTAAATGCTATAATTAAATTTATAATTTGTGAAATTATGTGTCATGGCTTTCAAAGAACTACGAATGTATCATTAATGTTCAAAATAAAACTACTAAGAGAAGTAATTTGATGCAACACGTGAAAAAATTGTATAGTATTTTATATTATTATGGGGTTAATTAATTTTTTTAATGTGGTCAATTATACACCAACTAAAAAATTATTATAAGAAAAAATTACGAAAACACCCCCTACACTATATTCATGTATCACATAACCCCTTGAATTGAAAACTCGTACAAAGTGGCCACCTAACTATTTATTTGTATCACTTTACTCACTTAACTATTAATTAAAATTACAAAAATATTCCTTTAACGGAGGAGGTAAAGTGATACAAACAAATAGTGTAGGGGCTACTTTATACGAGTTTTAATTCAAGGGGATTAAGTGATACACGGATAGAGTGTAGGCGGTGTTTCTATAATTTTTTCTTATTATAATGTTAATTTTAAAAAAAAAATTTTATGGGATCAACTAATCCCACCATGCTCCAAGTGGCGTCGCCCTGGGTTTGATTACTATGGTATGATATTTTGTATTTTTAATAATATTTATTTTGTATTAGTCTAAATTAGTGTACTTTTTAGGCTCCATATATTTCGATCAAAAATATTTTCATTAAGAAAATATTTTCAATGAAATTTTTTTTTATGTGAATAGTTGTGACTTTAAAAGTAATGATGCTAGTGGATGTAATGGTGTTAGAATTGATGGCAGTGGCGGTGGCGTGGAGCAATGGCCCCTAGACCCTGGACCACCAAGACATCGGACCCACAGACCTCTAGGATCCTGGATTCACAGACCTCTTGACCCTGGGAACTCGGACCCCGAGGAACCCAAAAATCTGGATTTTCGAATCTTAAACCCTTGACCTTTTGAATTTTAGACTAGTGATGTTGGTGGTAAAATACTAGTGTTGGTGGTAGTGACAGTGATGCAATGGTAAAAACGAAAAATATTTTTCCTCATAAAAAATAGAAAATATTTTTTATCAAAATTAACTTATTTTTCTTTTACTTAGAAAATATTACCTATTGACTTTTAATTTTCATTATACTAAATATCAAAAAATATAAAAAAATATTTTTCGTCCAAATATATAGAGCCTTATATTCATCTTAGCATATGAAATTTAGAAGGAAAAAAACATTACTCAAAAAAATTAAATAAGATGAAAAAAATTAACTTGACAAGCTTTTGGGTTTTTGTGTGGCATTATTGTTGTTATTATTATTATATTTTTTTTTTTTGGGGTCTAAAGTGACTTTTTCAACTTTAACTAAATCGAACATACTTTTAAATTATTCTCATCATAAAAAATTCAAAAGTAAAATTATTTTGATAAAAATATAAAATTTTTAAAAAAAATGATCTCGTAAAAAAACAACGAAACCCGTTTCACCAATATTCTCTACTATTATCACAATTACTACCAATTAATAGAAAAAAAAAAGTAAGTAATTTGACTTTAAATTAAATTTTTTATTTTAAGCCACCAAATAAACAGAAAATTATATTTTGATTTTTAGGAATAACTTAAAAACTAAAATTTTATTTACCTTAAAGTGACTTTATGCCAAAAAAAAAATTAGACAACAAATTTTCGAACCTCCAACCCCAAACCCTGGTCCCTAGGCTTGGGCCCTCGAATCCTTAGGCCTCAAACCCTCGACTCCCGTAGCATCGACGCCCACCCATGACGCAAAACCCCGGATCCTACCCTGAGCCCCCAGCTCCAAGATCCTGGCCCTTATACTCTCGTACCCCCAGACCCTTAACCCTAGCCTTCAGACCCATGTACTCGAGTTTTTGAACCCTCGAATTCTAGGACCCAACCTCTTGGATTCCTTCAACCCCCAACTCCCAAACCCTAACCTTTATCCCCCCCCCCAACACTTGACATTGACACTGGACCCCCGATCTCCGACCTCCGATTGTTGACTTTCAAACCCCAAAAACCCATAACACCAAAAACTTGACCCTAATCCAAGACCTCTGACTCTCGAAAATCAAATCCCCAACTCTTGAACCTCATATCTTCGACCCGCTGGTAGAATTGTGGTATTAGTGGTAGAATAATAATGTTAGCAGCAGTGATAGTAGATAGATAATAAGAGTAAAAAATATTTTTTGCCATAAAAAATAGAAAATGTTTTCTATCAAAATTAACCTATTATTCATTGACTTGAAAAATATTTTTTGTTGACTTTTAATTCTGTCGTTCCAAACACCAGAAAATGTAAAAAATATTTTCATAAAATATTTTTTGTCGAAACAAACAAAGCCCACGTGAATATTATTTCATAGATCTCAAAAACTAATTTTAATTATATTTTTTATAAAAAAAATGTATATAATAAAAATTATGATAATTCTAAAAATATATGTAAATATTTAAGATTAATAGGCAAAAAAATCAAAAAATGAAAAACAAGGAGAATGTGTCTTTTTAAATATTAAGCTAAAAGACCATAAGAGTATCTCCAACACTACTAGTTATTTTGGTTAGCTAAAAGTATAAAAAAAAAATCACTATCTCTATTTTATCTAGCCATTTTTTTTATGTATGCACTTTAACGCTACTTTTTATTTTAGTTAATCATTCAAATTTTAAAAATTACTTCATCTATTGCTCTTTATATAATTTAAAAAGTCAAAAAAACTAACTAAATTTAACTAGCTAAAAAGAAAATAGTCAAAATAAAAAAACATTTAAAGAGTTTAATAGAGATACAAATCTAATATTAACTTGCTAAAATAACTAAAGAGCTCTTTTTAAAGAGACTGTTAAAGTTGATCTAAGCCTGAGTCTAAACCGAGAACAATGGAAAGATTTTATTCATAAAATGTTTATGTTTTACAGTCAATGGACAAAAAGGTAGCAAGAAAAGGGGAGACTTACCCACAATTTGATTTGCAGGTATCTTAATTCTAATGCGCAAGGAAACCCGCAATCTGCTCTCCAAAAGCCTAATAAAAGCAAGCAAAATGATCCGCATGTTTCGGGGCTCTTGCCTCAATCATCAAACATTTTTTTCAACACTTCTTGGCATATTTTGACCTTGATCTCGTGACTCGACTCGTTCTCAACTCAGTTGTGTATTATCTACTGTATTACTTTTTTTTTTTTTTTAAATCTTACAAAATGCTATTTGCACAAACAATAATTAATTCAAGTATGTATGGGCACAAGAATTAATTGGCAACTATTATCGGTAACAATCACAACCTTTGTACGTGTTGTGTCGGTGCGTTGTTATTCTGATCTGAGCCTAGCAGACCTGATATGCTTTACTTTAGTGGTTCAGTCATCTCTCTTTTTGCTCCCCGAACCGGTTCAACACCCCATCAATGGCGATATCAAAGGCATCTCTGGTTCTCCCCAACCCTTGACTCGGTTTTGCGTACACGAACCGCGGTATAACTTCGATCACCTTCTCTCTCATTTTCCTTACCTCTTCTCTACTGTACATCTCCAGAACCCTCTTAATCGACCTCCCATTCCTGACATCACGCGGCTCAATAAATACAGAGTAACTCTCCGGGTTTTCCGGCAAGAACCACTCGTACTGACCGTAAGCGGTTCGGAACCAGAAAAAAACCGGAATTGAACCGGCCAGCATGCAGTCGAACACGGACCGCCTTGTGTAGCTGTCCCCTCGGGGCTGCAAGCAGAAGTCCGAGTCGAGAAACGTTTCTAGATTCGGGGTTCGACCGTTGGCGCACTCGGTCCGAGCACAGTCGACGAGTCGACACGAGCCAGACTCGTTCCGGCACTGACTCAGTAACAACCCCCTGAAGTCATTCTTGATGTCGGCTCGTTCGGCGCCGACGAAGGAAAAGAGGCTCGTGCGTTTCCGGTTCCGGACGAAGTTCTGCCAGTCGGCGACGTCGGAGTCGGACCTGGGGTGGAATCCTGTGGGGTAGGGAATACCGACGTCGTGGTAGTCCCTTGGCGCTCGCTCGACGACGAGGCGGCTGACGTTTCTCATCGCCGGCATATTGATGAAGCTTGACCCCCAATCCACCTCCGGTTGATCTAACCTCCGGAAATCCCATGTTATGCGCCCCAGCGCGATGAAGTGGTCGGACCCTTCGGATCTCTTCCAGAACCGTTGATTCTGGACCCATCTCAACAACATCGCGCAATCCCGATCCCGATCCCTCATTGTATGATTCTGCCACAGGAACTTCCCCACCGCGAGTCCAGCGTAAAATGGAATGTAGAACGCCGTAGCAGATTCTGGCTCTAGGGTTCGACACTTGTAGTTCAGAAGCCGGTTGTGATACAGAATCTCCGACGCGAACTGATTGGTCCAAAACCACGCCGGAGCAAGGTTCCCCGGCACGATTCCGGCTAGTTCGGTGGCGGTAGGGCCGAATCCGTCGTTGGAAACCGCGCCACACCGCCAATGCCAGGGGTCGGAGTCGTTGCAGGTGTCGACCATGTCTCTGTTAAACATCGTCGGGAGGTCGTAGACGTAAACCCTGCCGGAGGGGCATTCTACGGCGGCGGATCTTGCCTTGTTTTTGGCCGGAAACAATTGGCCGATTGATAAGGGGAGGGGAAGAAGACGGGTAATGAAGAGGATGAGGACTTGGATGGCGAGAATGGTAATTAATAGCCATAGACGAGGGTTTATGGAACAGCGGGATTGAACCGAGTTCAAAGTGTTTTTGAGTTCGGGATTTTGGGGGTTTTTTGGGTTTTGAAGCTTCGGAGAGAACTTACCGGAAAACGTAAGCGCCATACTGGAAACTGTAAATGGGAGCTACGGAGAGAGAGGGAGTGAGGAAAGTGAAATAGCGTGGCAGAAGGTGGATGCAAGGATATATATGTGATCTTTCCCAGTAATTTATTTTAAGTAGTTTATTTTTTGTCATTTCTATATTTTTTCTATATTTTTATTCCTCTATTCACAAGTTTTACAAGTATTATTAATTTTCAAAAATGTATTTTGACAAAAAGTCTTTTATGTTTTTTATATTTTTATGTAAGTTTTTAAATTTTTATCCTTCTCTTCACGAATAATTTTACAAATAAAATTAATTAAAAATGAAAAAACGTATTTTGACTAGAAACTTATTTTATTATCTTTTGACGATTTTTAATTTTAACTTTAATTTTTACATTTAGTTTTCTTTTAAAATATCAAAATTAAAAAGAAAATAGACCAAAAATCCAAAAATGAAAAACAAAATAAGAAAATATATAACAAACACAATCTAAAAATAAATTTGTTCACTCAAAAGGTTTATTAGTTCAAATTATGAGCTTCATTACGAAGGCCTCGTTTGGCAATTAGCTTTAAGTTGATTTAGAATTAATTTTTTTATTTTTTTACTTAAACCTTAAAAAATCAAAAAATAAAATTTCGTTTTTCAACTCAAAGACTTTTAACTTTCTTACATAATTTTTTATATATTTTTTAAAAATATCATAATTTTTATTATGTACATCCATTTTTTATAAAAAATATATTTTTAAAATCTACTTGTTAAATTTATCAAACAACATACATATTAAGTACAAAATTATCTAAAAATAAATTTTAAAAAAATATAACAAATTTAAATAAAAAAATTTACCTTTTCGCTTAAAGCTACTTTAAGCCTTATGCTAAAAAATCACTCCATACCTACCAAATAAATTTTTTACTTTTTAATTTAAAATAACTTAAAATTAAAGAAACGTGACTTAAAACCAATTACCAAATAAAGTCTAAATATATGATCGACTCCATAATTTCAACTAAATATTGCTTTGTGGCTTAATAGGATTGGATCATTCACTTGTACTCTTTTTGAGTTTAAAATAGGATTGAGTATCTTTTACATGTTATTTTTGTGCAATACATTAATTGAATAGTCATGTTTCTATCTAATAAATTATAGCAAAATCTTCTCATCTCTTTGTATTGCAAAATCTCAATACTTTTTTCTCATATTTTTAGCTTTCTTTTTTTAAAAAAAACATTAAGATAACATCTTGTAATTGATCCAAATTTTAATTTTACTTAATTGGAATTAATTAATCAACTAAATTAATTATTACAACCTAAAATTTTAAATTTTAAATTTTAATCAATTTTCCAAATAAGAATGTTCTCAGTTTTTTATAGAAATTGCTAATGCAATATCACAAAAGTTTTCAAAAAAATATTATGTTCAAAGTTTCATTTTGGGAATTCTTAAAGTCATGGCTTTACTGAAATTACCAAAGTTTGGAAATTACCAAAAAAAAAATTGATTAGAACAGAAACTCATATTCTCAATAATCATAATTCTCAAATTATCATGGAATTGAATCAATTCTTTTTCGTATTTTCAAAGTTCCAATGATTCTAATTGTAAGGATCCGGCCCCTTTTTAATTTAAAACATTTGATTAAATCTTGTGGATTAATGTTTAATTATGAGAAAAAATTAAAAATTGATCATGAGTATGATGATGAACAATAATTATGTACTTGTTTATGTACGAAAATAATTATTGTGGATTGATTTAATGAGTCTTAAGGCATTAGAATAAAATTTGAAAACTATATGTTTTTCTTTCCTTAGAGTGCCTTTCGGCGAAGGACCGATCGATCGGTCTATGATAGAGAGCAACTTTAAGTTCGGGTTTTAAGCTTTCAAAATCATTTTTGGCTAGAGGCTTGTTCTTCATGATTTAATCATCCAAGAGGTAAGATCTATGACTATTTATAAAAACTTATTTGATATGAGTTATATCTTTGAGATTCTATATGAATATGTTGAAAAACTTAAGTTTTGAAACCTTAGATTAGGGTTTGAAATTAGAATATGTTAAATCTTGTGATTTTTGGTTACTTGTGATGTTTTGATCTTGGTAATATGATGTGGGAACTTTTAGCATGTATTTTGAAAAATTAGAATTTGGTGGTTATCAAAATCATGTAGATTTAGGGGGGTTTGGGTTGTTGGACCCAAATTGTGAAATTGGTTGAATTTTTGATAAAGTGGGACTTGTATTTACTCATTGATAAGTTAATTTCTTGAATCTTGAAAATGGGTGAGAGGTTTTAATAGGTCAAAACCCCTTTGAAAGTCTGTTGAGTTTCAGCCATCAAATGACGCTTCTGTCATATATTTTTATATAGCCAAAAACTCCTATTTTTATTGACCTATTCCAAACGTGGTCTACATGAACATTATAGATAACATATTGAAGTATTTTCTGTCCAAACATCAGACTGTAAAGCCTCGGGGTAATACCCCAAAACCGCTTCAAATCTTCTGTCCAAAATCGGCTCTGCTGAGTTTTGGCGGCTGACAGAACCTATTTTCTAAATTGCCAAAAAGTCTAACTTGTTCGAAACAACTATCCTTAGATCTAAACATGAAACTTATAAAGGACATGTTGAAGTAGAACATACTAAAAAATGGACTCAATTGGACTTGGTATGATACCTCAAAACAGAGACCAACAGAAGCATATTTTTGGTAAAATTTTGAAAAAAGTGCTCAACCGTTTTTACTTAGGATGTTTTGTTCACCATTTTTCCTTAGGTTTTGGCATTGGTATTAAACATGAGAGTTGTAAGAAGTATTTTTATCTAAATGATGTTTAAAAATTATAACTTGATTCCAAGTCTAGATACCCCAAAATCTTGTCAGCCATTTTAATTTAATACTTGATTTTTAGTCTTAAAAGTTGCTAAGTATATGTTTGAGTATCCTTTGCTATGAGACCTGCGTCTTTGTATGATGACCGATTTGAATTAATTGATAAGTGTTTCTAAGTAAATGTATAATGGTTTAGAACTCATGATATTATGTTTGAATCATATCTTGAGAATTGTAGCTTGTGCTTCACATATTTGTACTTTATGCTTGTGCGTTGTACCATGAATCTTGTCATGCTAGTTAATGCCAAGCTAGTTGATGTCATGCTATAAATTGTTGCATTTGAGATCCATGGTACACATTATGATCATTGCCACTTGCATTCTGGCATGTTAGAGTCCATCTGTGCAAACCATTGTTGGAATGGGCTGTATTGAGATTGTCGCTCTTGATTCTAAGTCTAGGGTATCCCTAGTTGCCATTTTCAAAAATATTTTGGGATGAATTCCTCTTGTACACCTTGGGTGCGTCGCTGGTATTACAAATTTGGTTTATACACCCTGGGTGTGTCCCCGGTGTTTGAAATAGTTTATGGATATTGTTAGGCACGTCGTTAGCATTTTGGTTTTCATGATTTAGACTTTGGGTTGACGCCAAATGAGCATCCTGGTTCTTAATGTGGGATTGTTGGCCCGGATAAGGACGGATGATCATTTTGGCTGGCCCGTATAAGGATGGATGATCATTTTGGTTGGCCAGCCCCCACGCCGTTGCCATTGAGTAAAACAGCTGTGACATGACGTCCAGTAATGCGGTTACTATTCGCAACAAGACGAGAATAGGATTGGTGATCAAAGTCCCATCAAGTCTACTCTGGTGATTCCCAGTGTGGAATTCCTGTTATAATCTGAGTGCATGTTGGGTTGGGCATTTGCATTACATATACGGCATCTCATATGCACATATTTATTGACTTATCTACTATCCTGTCATAAATTTATCTGTCTCCTTGACTATAAACTTTATTGGGTGTTATATGGTATGCGTTGTAGTAAATTTTGTGCCGTGAGATTAGTTAGAAGGTTAAAGTGTTTTGCTTATGAGCATTGGCTCATGGCATTCGTGCCATTGGTGTGGAGGAGTTCTTGGAGAAAGTCATCCCAGAGGTGGCATCCCAGAGGTGCCATTGGTGTGGAGGAGTTCTCGGAGAAATTCGCCAAGTCTCCAGGGACTTGGCGAATTTTCTCGCAATGGTGAACGCTTGTGTTTTCACCTTGGATTTGAATTGAAATAGGCTCAAGTGGGTCAAATGGAATTGTCTTCTCGATTGCCCCCAACATTGAACCTACAGGTTTTCACGGCTTCACTTTAGAACCTGAGACAAGACATCTTGGCAACCCTATAATGACTGTAGCATGAATAGAGTCTACCACGTCATCAATATCTAGAAGGATTTTGTTCTTCTTTGCTAGATCCATGAGCAACTCTTTTAGCACGAAACAGTTTTCAGTTAGATGACTTACTATCCAGTGGTAATGACAATATTTGGGATCGTTCACTCAACCTATTTTTTCAGGACATTTGCTCTCAGGAAGTTGAGTGACTTTTTTCTCAAGCAAATCCTCTAGCATGCTTGGTACGTTAGAGTCAGGAAAAGTGCATTCCTTTTCCTGTAATTCATTCAAAGTGGGTCATTTTTCCTTCTCTTGGGCATATGATTCTTTCTTGATTTCCTTCTTCTTGTCTTTGACGAAGATTTTGACTGGAGCTGTGGTTACTGCCATTGACTCTTTAGCATTGGTTTTAGAGGGTTTGTCCCCCTTTTTTGCATCTTTCTTCTTACTAAATTTTTTGGTGACATGATGGTTCTTCCCTCCATGGTTAGCTATGCTAATCTCCATGTCATGTGCGCGCGTAGCCAACTCCTCAAATGTACGTGATTTTATCCCTTGAAGAATGTAGAGGAGTCCTCAGTGCATGCCCAGCATGCACATCTCTACAGGTGATATTTCATAGAGTCGATCTTTACAGTCCAAACTCAAAGCTCGCCAATGGTTGATGTAGTCCACGACAAGCTCATCCTTCCATTGCCTAGTGTTTGTCAATTCCATCGAACTCACAGTACGACGCGTGCTATAGAAATGGTTAAG
>JAULJZ010150066.1:0-10145 GCA_032270985.1 Heliamphora pulchella | reverse complement strand
CCCCCCCCCCCCCCCCCCCCCCCCCCCCTCCCACCCAAATGTAGGGGCATTGTTAGAGGAGATGTGATGGTGCCCATTCAATGTTTTTATAATTTGTGGGGATTTGAAAGAAGCCTTGATGCCTCCATTTTATTAGTGCCCAAGAAATGAGGTGCGGTGTAGCTAAAGGATTTCAAACGTATCATCGTGGTAGGCAGTGTTCATAAAGAGGCTTAGAGTGGTGATTGACAAGATCATTTCGAAGTCTCAAAATGCCTTCGTGTTGGGTAGACAAATCTTCGATGTAGTTTTGGTTGTCAATGAATGTGTCGATTCTAGAGTGCTTAGCAATGGGCTTGGAATTATTTGTAAGCTGGATCTAGAGAAGGCTTATGACCATGTGAATTGTGTTTTGTTCTTTACATTCTCCGAAGGATGTGTTTGGTGATTGGTGAAGGAGGTCGATCAAATTTTGCATTTCTATGGTAAAATTTTCAATTCTAGTTATCGGCATTCGCCAAGGTTTATTTGTTAACTCAAGGGGGGTTTGAGGCAAGATGATTCATAGAACGACTATAGATGGCTTTATTAGTAGTTTTCGGGAAGGTTCCAGAGAAAGGTTAGTGGTATCAGTATTCCATCTGCTCATTGCAGATGACACTATGGTTTTGCATAGCCGAGGCGGATGAAGTGAAACTCTTGAAACATATCTCTTTTTGCATTACAATAACTTCTGGTCTTCGGGTGAATCTGGCCAAGAGAAAGATCATTCTTGTAAGAATTTTGGCTAACGTGGAGATGTTAGCCTTGAACTTAGGTTGTAGTTTTGGGTCTCTTCCTTCTGTTTATTTGGGGATGCCAATAGGTTTATCTTTACAAATCTAAGCCGATTTGGAACCAGTTTAATTATGAAATGGTGATTTAGGGTTGAAGGGAGAGAAGAAGATAGAATGAAAGAGAGATCATTATTTAGTATTAGTGTAAGAATCAAATGGATCAAGTTGGTCTTTACGCCCCAGAACATATATATATATATATATATATATATATATATATATATATGAGTCATAAATTTTTGCAAAACTACTCAGTTAAATATAAAATATACTCCAACGTTCCCCCCTTAAATTGAGCATAGAGATCGAATATGTCCAACTTGGAGAGAAGTCTCTGAAATGGAGAACAAGGTAATGGTTTGGTGTGTAGTGGCAATAGTCGGCGTAGCGGTAACAGTAATGGTGACACGCGGTTTCGGGGCGTAACGGCCATAGCGTAACAGTAGCGGTACCTAGAGCTGTGAAGTTTTTTATTTTTTGTACAACTCAATAAAAACAACTAATTTACATGTTTTTATTCCATAACTATATTTATTAGAATTTAAAATAATTTTTGATGAATTTTGTTAACTTTTTAGACATGATTCAATATTTGTCATAATTTTTTTTACTATATAGTCTAGTTAAAATTAATAGTTTAATTATTTTTTTGTAGAAATTAATGAATTTAGGTATTATAAATTCATAATGCACAACTTGAATGTCATTTAAACTTTTAATAGCTATAAAGTATTATATATATTAAAGCAAAATATTTGATTTGTTAATTAAATTTTAATTTTGAATTTACGATTCCAAAATTTATATTTTTATTTAAACTTTACTTTGTATAGAGCTAGTTTTTTTTTTTTGAGGGGAGTTGTAAACAAGCATAGATCTTGAACAATTCTCTTAAAAACAAAATACTTGAGTATCATATTTTTTGCCTACTGTGGAGCATCATAAAAAATTAAATTCATAGACAGTGAATCTTCAAGAAACATGGATATTGAATCAAACAGATTATTTAGCTTTTAGCTAATATGAATCTAAAAGAAGTCAAAATTGGAAGAAGAATGAAATTGTTGAAAAGTTGAAAGCTAAAAACGAAGTGCAAAACTAGTTGATTGTTGTAAAATTGAAGAGATTTAAGGCAAATCTCACAACACCCAAGTAGTATTTGGCTTGTCAGACTATTATGAATAATTTTAGGTTGAAAATAATAAAAAATGTGGGATCTGTTGGTGAAAAATCAAAACCAAACAATTCACAACCTTAAATCCTATTACACAAGTCGTAACGGTGCCGTTTCGGTCTGTTTCGGCCGTTACCTTACACCACCGTTACGGTCGTTACATCTGTGGATTTCTTTTACACCAAAAAATCGGCCGTAATGAGTAACAGAAGCCACCAAAACCGTTGTGTAACGGTAATGGCTTCTTTGTAAAACTATGGTGTGAATATCACCCAATTGATTATCTGAGCGAACATAATGTATTAAGGGTGTGACAATTTGCGTTGTCATCAATAGGTTTCGAATAAAGCAGCAGCCAATCTCAATTTGCTTAGTATGCTCACGGAAGACAAGATTATTAATAGGGGTGTGTGCGGGCTGGGTTGGGGCGGGTTGAAGAAAATTTTTCAACCCACCCACCTTAAGGCAAGTGGTTGTTTTTTTAACCCACCGCCTACCCACTGATTATCAAAACCAGTGGGTTGGGTGATGTTTTTTTGCGGTTTCAACCCAGGGGTTAGGCGGTTTAGCGGGTTGAAAAATTGTAAAATTTTAATAGTATGTTTCTTAAAATTTGTATCTAAAATATAAAAACTTATTAAAATCTTTTTTATAAAAAAATTCATTTTTAATACGTCAAGTAAAAGACTAACTAAAAATAACACTAGTAATTCAATAATAATAATAATATAATTAAATATCTTTAACAATAATATTTACATTGTATATTTGTTAAAAAAAAACATACACAACATATAATTAAAGTAGTAATTAAAATTATAAATATTATAATTTATTCTGTATGAAGTATAAGAAATTTATATAAATATAAATATGTATATGAGATTGAGATTTGTCGTACGTAGGAACATGATAATCAATATATACTTTAAGCAGGTTGGGTTGGGTTGATGGCGCGGGTTGAAGAAATATAACTTGCAACGAATCCACCCTCTTTATTTGGTTGACCCAACCCAACCTACCGACTCATATAACCCGCACAGATTGGGTTGGGTTGGGTTGGCGGGTTATTTGTACACTCCTAATTATTAGCAATAAATATGATTGTTTGATTATCACAAAATATCTCTGTAGGACGAGGAGATGTGATGTTGAAGTCTTGAAGAAGAGAAGAATGCACAACATTTCAGGCGTAGTATGTGCTATAGCATGATATTCGGCTTCAGCATTGGAATGGGCAACATTTTGTTTCTTACTATGTGAAGTGACCAGATTAGCGCCAATAAAGGTACAATAGCTAGAAGTGGACCGCCTATTAAAGCAATTACTAGCCCAATCAGCATCATTGAAGCTAATCATAGTCAAATGATTAGATGGACGATATCATAATTCACGACCTGGGGCACGTTTCAAGTAATGGAGTATACGATAAACAACATCGTAGTGGTTAACGAGGAGCATGCATAAACTAGCTAACAACACCAACAACATGTGATATTAGGACGAGTGATCGTAAGATAAAATTAACTTTCTAACAAGCCGCTGATAACGGCCAACATCTAGAATTGGTTCTCTCTGTTTAGTATCAGGCTTACCAGTAGAATTTATATGAGTGTATCAACCGGACGAGCACCAAGCAACCCAGTACCAGAAAGAAGATCAGGGGATACTTACTTTGGGATAAAGAGATCCCTAGAGAGGAATGGGCAACCTCACTCGAAGAAAGTAACGGAGATTGCTCAAGTCCTTTGTATGAACTATGAAAGCCAAATGTTGTTTTAAAGTAGTTATACCAGTGGAATCATCACTAAAAATAATGATATCGTCAATATAAACAATTAGTATAATAGTACCACCAGAAGAATGATCAACAAATACCGAATGATCAAATGTGGAACGCCGAAACTAGTAAGCAATGATAGTAGAACTGAAGTGATCAAACCAGGCACAGGGAGATAGCTTTTGATCGCTTCAGACCATATGGAGCTTTACGCAAGTGACGAACAAGATGCTTATTGCCAGGTTGATCCATATAGACCTCCTCCTGAAGGTCACCGTGAAGAAAGACATTCTTAATGTTAAGTTGATTTAACGGCCAAGAATGACTAACAACAGATAGAAGAATACAGACAGAGTTAAGGCGAACCATTGGAAATAAGGTCTACAAGTAATTAATGCCGTAAGTCTGAGTGTAACCCTTGGCAACCATACGCGTTTTAAGACGCTTAACAGAACCATCCGGAAGGTATTTCATTGTATAGACGCGACGACATCCCACCTATTGCTTCTTAGGTTGGAGATTGGTAAGCTTATAAGTCTGATTCTTATAAAAGGCACTCATTTCCTCATCCACAGTAAGTTTTCAGCCAGACAGGGACATAACCAGCCTCTAAGAAGAAGAATAGAAATAGATGACAAGGTAGAAGTAAAAGAATGAAGATAAGATGACAAATGATCGTAAGATACAAAGTTAGCAATAGGATGCTGGGTGCATGTACTTTTACCTCGACGCAAAGCAATCGGTAAGTCATCAGAACTAAAAGGAGCAGCGGAGACAAGAACCTCTACCGGAGAAGATTAAGAATTCAGGCCATACGAGACGACAGGCATATCTTGAGATCGCTGATAAACCCGTAAAGGTGGGTCAGAGGGTGACATAGGGAGAGGTAGAAGAAGAGTAGAAGAAGAGAAAGATAGAATTTCCCTTCACGACAACACATGAGATCAAAAGAAAGTTGGTTACCTGAAGAAGGGAATGGACTCAAAGAAGGTCACATTAGCACTCACAAAATATTGTCGAGACTCTGGATGATAACACTGATATTCTTTTTGAGTATGAGTGTATCCAAGAAAGACACTTATGTGCTCGAGGGGATAACTTATCATTATCTAGATTAAAAACATGCACAAAGGCAGTATAACCAAAAACACGAGTGAGGGAAAGATGTGGAGAGTTGGGATACAACAAGGAAAAAGGAGACTGGTGATTAAGAACAACGGAAGTCATGCGATTAATGAGATAATTGTAAGGAGAACGTCACTCCAAAATTATTTTGGACTTGTGCATGAAACAATAAGGTACGGGTAATATCTAACAAATGACGATACTTTTGTTTTGCAACACCGTTTTGTTGAGACGTGTGAGCACAAGTCATCTGATGAATGATATCACGATTAACACAAAAGGAATCAACAGTAGATATATATATTCTAATACATTATCAGATCGGATAACTTTAATTCGCTTACTAAACTGAGTAAAAATTTTATTATAGAATGTGGAGAGAACATACGGAAATTCAGACCAGTGTTTCAACAAAAAAAGTCTTATACAAGAATAGTCATCAACAAAGTTAACAAAACAAGAATATCCATTAGTACTTGAAGTTTGAGGACCCCAGATGTCGGTATGGACAACATCAAAGGACTCTGAATGAGGATGATGACTATGACTAGGAAAAGAACTACAGCAATGCTTGCCTAACTGGCCCGCTTCACACTCAAAGCTGACCATATGAGGTAAGTTAGGAGTGGCCAACTTAAACTTGGCCACAAAAGGATGGCTTAAGCGAAAATGCCACCGATGAGGTGAGATTGTAGCACTCTAGGCTGATGGAGTATGGGAAGAATAACCATAATCAATGTCAAGGTAATAGAGTCTGTTCTTCTCATGCCCCAAAGCAATCATCTTTTTAGTTTTGAGGTCCTAAAAGACATGAGAAGTAGAAGAAAAGTTACATAGCAATGTAGCGATTTAGTTAATTGACTAACCAAAAATAAGTTAAAGGAAAATTAGTTATATAAAGACTAGAAGGTAAGGCAAAAGAAGGAAAGGGATGATGGATACCTTGCCCGTGAATAGATCGAGAGAGCCATCAACTAAGACTATATGATGCTTAATAGGGAGTCAAATTAGAAAAAAGCGATGGATTACTGGACATGTGAGAATTAGTGCCTTAATGGATGACCCAAGATGGAAGGATAAGAGCTGCACATGCAATATTACTTGAATTAGTTAAAGTAGTAGGAGAGGGAGGCAGAACATCACACAATGTTTGAACAATCTCGTTAAGCTGAATATGGATAGCAATATGAGAACCAGAAGAAGTTTTTGCTTCAATCATATTAGATCAAGTTAAAGGAGAGAGGCTAGATCCAAACACAAAGCAAACAAGACCAAATCACGAAACCAGATCTAATCAGAATAACTCAATAGAGCAAAATCAAACCATGGGAAGTGGTTGTCGAAAACCAAATCGAACCACACATGAACCAAATTGAACCAAACAATCCAGTCTGTATTAGAACAAGCAACCGAAGAACAAACAAAGGAGGCGTCGACCTATTCAGTGGGTCAAAGATGAACCCAAACACCAAGATTTACCAATTTAACCACAAATAATACCTAAATAGGAAGAATCGACACCTATAGGATGGGTATCGACGATCGAAAACAACTTGTGAAGCCTAGATTGTCAGATTTTGAACTAGAGTTTCGGTGTTCTTGCGTCGAAATTCACTTAGATGCTCAAACCGACTTTGAAACTTCAAATCAACACCAAATTGAGGCACCACCAAGTGTGTCGACACCTATAGTATGAGATTCGACCAGGGAAAATTGGGATTGAAGGCGCGTTTTAAAGATTGAAGAGCTAGGGTTTCGAAAAATCACATTACTTTCAAAAAATCAAGCGGCACACCAAACTTCAAAAAATCGTGGAAAAATCACCATTAGAATCAGATGACCGGGATGATCTGAACCAGATGAATGTCGACTGTCGCGGTCCGTACATGTACTGACGCCACGCTAACATCATATGAAAGATGATGTTAGCACGTTGTTTTCACCTCACGATGAGTTCTAGGGTTTTACAACTCTTCTAGGGTTGGATCGGATACTTCGATACCAAGTTGACTTGTAAAATAGTAATTTAGGGTTGAAGGGAAAGAAGAAGATTGAACGAAAGAGAGAATTATTTAGAATTAAGGTAAGAATTAGGAGGCTCAAATTAGCCTCTATACCCCTATATATATATATATATATATATGAAATCTGACTTTGAAGTACATGCCTAGCTTGCCTCGTCTCGGTCCTCTCTCCTCTTCAAGCTATCACAATCGCAAAAAGATTGGCAACTTCGTTGTCCCTTCTTCTCTGACGACCAGGTAAGCCTGTCGGCTTCTTCTTCTCTTTCTTTTTTTCTTTTCACTTCGGCGCGACTTCGAGCTTTTCAAGCTCTGCCCAACTTTGGAACCCGTCATCTTGTTTTTTTTTTTTCCATTTCACTTCGATATCACTTATCACTAGAGCACAGAGCCCTTCGCCGCAGAGCTGCGACACAGTTGATGGGATTTTTTCTATATTTTTTTATCTATTACTTTTTATTCTTTTTAAATTGTTAATTAACAATGAAAACTGATTTTGAGCATCTATCAAATTTTTTTTTTTTGTTTTTTTTCCAGTTGATGGTATGTTTTTCAATTTTTATTGTTCAGTTGAGGGGTTTGTTTCTATCTTTATTTTAATCTATTACTTTTTATTCTTATTAAAGTGTTAATTAATAATAAAAACTGTTTTTTAGCATCTATCTATCAATTTTATTTATTTTTTTTTCTAGTTGATGGTATTTTTTTCTCATCCATTTTTTTAATCTGTTCCTTTTTATTAGATGTCAGGCGAAGGTAGTAGAAAGATCTTGCTTGGCGATATGCACATTTGGTAGATCCACATAACATAAATAAATTTAAGTGTAATTTTTGTGACAAAATATCCAATGAAGGGAGTATATCAGGTAACACAACATCTTGTGGGAGATTGTAGGAATGTGATAGCTTGTCCTAAATGTCCATCTGAAGTAAGAGAAGGAATTAAAGAGTGTTTGTTGGAAAAGAAGACAGAAAGAGAGCAAATGTACATGTTACCGGACTTTGATGAGATGAACAATGATTTGAAAGATGATGATATTGTTGAGATTGACCGGCGTGGAAAATCTGTTGGAAGCAGTCAAGATTCTATTTCATTTCCACCAAGGCCTAAGAAACCGAAGACTAAAGGTTCTATTGATATATTCTTCACATCTAATCCTGATGTTGTGGTTCAAAATCGAAAAACGCAAGAAAAACAAACTAAAATTGATGACGACAACCCTTATAAGAAAGAATTAAGGGAGCGGGCAGCTACCAGATTCACTAGATGGATGTAGGAAGCTGGTATTTCTTTTAATGTGGTGAATTATCCAAGTTTTGGAGCAGCGATTGAAGCTATTTGGGCATGGTCCTGGCATGAAACCGTCAAGTTATCACGAGGTACGAGTTAGTTATCTCAAGAAAGAGTTGTCATACAAATGATTTGATGAAGGATCATAGAGATAATTGGGTGAAATATGGATGCTCTTTGATAGTGGACAGGTGCGCTGATAGAAAATGGATGACCTTGATTAATTTTCTAGTGAGTTGTTCAAGAGGAACTATGTTTATTGAGTCCATTGGTGCTTCAAGCTATTCTAAGGATGCTAAAAAATTGTTTGAACTATTTGACAAGTTTGTAGAACGTATTGGTGAAGTTAATGTGGTCCAATGACTCCAAATTGTTACAGACAATACCTTGGCTAATGTTTTGGCAGGTAAAAATCTTATCTCTAACTCGACTTTAAATTTTAAAATTGCAATTAATAACTTTACTATTTAGTACTGAAGTAACTAAACTACTGATTTTAGACTATAACTATTAACAGGAAAGTTCTTGGAAGCGAAACGATCACATTTTTATTGGACACCATGTGCTGTTCATTGTCTTGACTTGATGTTAGAAGATATTTTTAAGATATCACAACTTAAGACGATATTAGAAAGGGCCATCGCAGTGCACAGTTATATTTATAACTGGGGAGGGGTGCTTAATATGATGAGACATTTTACGCATCAAAGGGAACTAGTCAAAGCATGCAAAAACAAGATTTGCAATTGCCTCCCTCACTTTATCAAGGATTCATCAGTAGAAGAACAATTTGAGAAAGATGTTCACTTCTGAGGAATGAATAAAAAGTAAATGGGCAAAGGAGCAACAGGGGAAAAAGATAGCACAATACATGTTGATGCCATCTTTTTGGAGTGGTGTTGTTTACGCTCTTAAAGTTACAGGTCCTCTAGTTCGCGTCTTGAGATTGGCTGATACTGAGAAAAAGCCTTCAATGGGATACATCTATGAAGTTATGGATAGGGCGAAAGAGAGTATTATAGCCTCTTTTGGTGGGAATGTAGACAAATATAAGGACATTTTAAAGATCATTGATCAAAGGTGGGAAATCCAATTGCATCGTCTTTTTCATGTAGTTGGGTATTTTTAGAATCCACAATTCTTCTATTCAAACCCAAATGCTGAGGGAGATAGTGAGATAATGACTGGTGTTCATAATTGCATAACAAAGTTAGTTCCAAGCACCCAAATTCAAGATAAAATCACTTCAGAGATGATCATTTACATGAAAGCAGCAGGTCTTTTTGGATTGCCATTGGCAATTAGGCAAAGAGCGACAAGGGCACTAGGTAATTTATTTTAAATATTTAATATTCCATTATGTAATCAATTTTGCCATGCGAGATTATGATTAATTAGTTCTATTTCACATGCAACTGGTGGGTTACATATGGCTTTAAAACACCAAATTTGCAAAAATTTGCCATAAAAGTTCTTAGCCTCACATGTAGTTCTTCGGGTTGTGAATGAAATTGGAGTGTATTTGAACATGTTAGCATCTTTCTCAAATTTGGTGAATTTATAATTTTTTAATCACTTTATATAAAAGTCCATCAACATTTTTAATTTTTGCAGATCCATAACAAAAAAAGAAATAGATTGCAACAAAAACGACTCAATGATTTGATTTATATCAAAGATAACATGGCATTGAAACGTCAATATGATATGCGTAATACACTTGATCCCATATATTTATCGAATATTGATGAAAGTAACAAGTGGTTGCATGGAACGATGGAGAATCGGATGGAGATGATGAACTTGTGTTTGATGATGATAATTTGACATGTGGTGATGTTGCTAGTGCTTTAGAAGCCGGAGCAAGCAGCAGAAGAACTAGAGCAACAACATCAAGAGCATCATTAAAGGGTTCAACATCAAGTCGTCTTCAATTGAT
>JAULJZ010150065.1:0-10145 GCA_032270985.1 Heliamphora pulchella | reverse complement strand
TTAAATCCTACAGTATGCATTGCCAAGCCTCAATTATGTTTTTATTAATACATTTTTATAGTATTTTTGTATTAACATCAAAAATGGCAAGGTGGCAGAGAAACGAGCCTAAAATGAGACAAAAGTAAGAAAAGGGGACAAAATGAAAATTTTGAGAAATCTCTGTCCGAACATATTCAGGCAGCAAGTTTGCGTCTTAACAAATGTCAGGACAAATTTAACCAAAAAGAAATCGTCTAACGGGCATCCAAACAAACCAAGAATTTTAAGTTACACAGAACTCTTAAATCTTAGAGCGTAGCTGCACTATATAATGGTATGATGATGCAGCTTTACATTCATTCAATTCTAGACTTCAAATGGGCAACAAAAGGGGACGGCTGAGGCTCGATCAATGACGAGAAGATGAAGAAGGAGGCCTGGAATCCTATTCTTCAACTCTGCATGGATCGAAGTCGCAGAATGAGTAGCTAATCTTCTTCTTAGGGTTTGATGAAACCCTAATCGGTACTTTAGAATAATTTTAATTTCTAGTATCTTTTAACAACATTTTCAACTTTGGGTGTGTGGTTTTGAGACATTAATTTGTTATCAACAAATTTATGTCCTTAATCTAGTTTCTATTTTTACTTTCTGTAATTGTAATGACGAGCTCATGCAACTATTTTCACTTCTTATTTCTATTTAAACGTGAGATAGCCTATACTTTGATAGGACAAATCGTACTGAATTTTTACACGGATGACTCGTGCTAATCTAGATGGGTTGTGCTAGGTTTGAATTGGACTTTATCTTCTTGATCACCTGTGTCAGGCAAAATCGGATTAAGTTGAACTGTGTTAAAGGCACGAAATTGTAATGAACCTAAAATATTGGCTATGATGAAATTCAAAACCCTAGAATTCCTTCTCCATTCAAATTTAATCTTTAAATTTTAGCTTAATTAATTTTAGTTTTTAGATTAATCAAAACACAAATTTTTTTGAGTGAAAAAATCGAATTCAATTTTAAGTTATAAAATTGAGATTTAGCCTTCAAGTATCTGTGGAACAATACCTAGACTTACCTGCTATTTACCAAATAGTTGTTAACTTTGAGATTTTAAATATTAATTTTGGTACCATACGACAACAAACCAATTGTTGGCGTCGTTGCCAGGGACTTGTTTGCACAGTTACAAATTTCGTAACTCAAATTTTAATTTGATTTTTCTTCTTGTTTTTCACCCTCTACAAATACCTTTGTGAACTGCGTCCTTTTTTTAAGTTTTCGAAGACAGACACGATAAGCAAGATTCAGACGTGCAGAAGCAAAGGAAAATGGTTCATCCTTGTCCACGCTCGGTAAGTTTTAGATTTTTGTTTTGTTTTTGTGTAAAATTGAAGAAAACTAGATCTATGGGGCCCGTAGCTCACGAACAATATTTTGCTTTTATTTTTCTTTTGTATGCATGGTCATTGGTCGTGTCACGCATCCTTAGCCGCGTTTGATTCGAATATTAAACGCACTTTTAGGCACCTTTTTCCTAGACCTACTAATGGCGGGAGCCAATCAAGCAGACCAACAGGATAAACAACTGAATGAGCTTTTTACTCCAACAGAATGTGTCACCAACTTGTATTCAGCTACTCAGCTACCCAATATTTGGGCAATGCATTACAAGATTAAGTATAGAATAATTCAAATATTACCATCATATTATAGACTTCATAACGAGAATTCCTATAAACACATTAATGAATTCCTAAAAATATGCTCAATTGTCAAAATCAGTAATTTCCCAAATGAAGCCCTTAAACTAAAACTGTTTCCTTTCTCTCTCAAAGATAAAGTCAAACATTGGCCTAACTCTTTGAAAGCAACAACAATCTCGACTTGGGAAAAACGCAACAGGAATTTTTTAAAAAGTACTTTTCGATAGGTAAGACTAACCAAATCAGACGACTCATCACAACTTTCACTCAAGTCGATGGCGAGACCTTTCACGAAGCCTAGAAAACGTCTTAAGGACTTCATCAGACAATGCCCCCACCACGCGGTACGCAAATGGCAATTAATTCAGTGTTTCTATGACAGTTTGACACCCTGTCACCGTCAAATTATCAATGCCTCCTATAGTGGTACCTTTATGCTAACAACCGAGACAGAGACATGGACCTTTTTCAAAAATTTAAGTAAAAACTCACAGCAACACGGCTCTATTGCTCCTATCGACAAAACGATTGCCTTATTCTCGCAGAAATCCCGAGGCATGTACGAGGTCACTCAACCTCCCGATCTGTCAAACCAAGTGGCAACACTGACCTAGAAATTGGAGCAGCTCCTATCTAATGGTCTCAATGCCACACCTGCCCCAGCCCTGACCTTTTAGGACGCTTGCACCTTGTGTGCCAGCCCGACTCACTTTGTCACGAAATATCCAATCGTTGCCCAATATCCCAAGTTCATGCAAGAACAAGTCAATGCGGCACAAGGTTTCTCCCGATCGGGTAATGACCCATTCTCAAACACATACAACCCAGGATAGAGAAATCGCACAAACTTCTCCTGGCGGCAACAACCCAACTCGGGTAATCTGCCATGTAACGCCCTCAAAACCAAAAAATTTCTACAACAAAAAATCTTTATATACACAATCATAAAGAATATGGCCTTAAAGCCTTAGAACCAAATGCGCATTAAATATAACATAAATCTTGAAACCTCCAAACAAGATTTAACATGACATAGATCAAATATCTAGAAATTTAAACCATATTTCGCTCCGTGTCATCAAACTATGGAATCTCCTTTAATACCTAAAACGAGTGTTAAACAAACACCGTGAGCCAAATCTCAATAGAATACAACTAAACACGAATAAAAACATGATATGCAAAAAGGAAAAGCTTCAGGCCATCACCAAGATAAATAAATAAAAGAAATGATTCCCAACTAAGCTATAAAAGCTCAAAGAATCCATCTTCCCGTGACTTAAACACAATCAAAACAAGCACTCACCCTCTTATCGATCCTCAGCAAGTTCTACAACCTGTACTTTCACAACGTTGTTCTACAACCTGTACTTTCACAACGTTCACTTCCCTGACTTATTATATCCCATGATACCACTCAAACCGAGATCCCATATGACCAAATGCCCCATGACCATTACTATCACTAAGGCCAACATGCACCATATAGGCCAAACACTCAGACAAGTATACACTCACCTTCATCGATCCAATCACGCATCGCTCAACACACTGTATCACATACGCATAACCCATAGGTTCACATGTAAAACCTCCTATACTTGATCAACTATTTAACCTCTAGTGGATCAAAATCAATTCCACACTTCAACAATTTAATTAGGCGTTATTCTCACAGTAACACATACATTATTCCCATGGTTTATCTACATAACCATTAACAGACAATCAACATATAGTTATATAATATGTCAACGCGAATATTGCACTCTTTTACGGTTTTTCACTGAGAGAAATGTAGCCTAACCTAATCATGCACCATTTCACGGTCTTTCACCGAAGGACAGGAACTCTATCTTATCTACGCCCTCTTTTATGGGATTAACCGAAAGGTAGTACACTCCTTTGTGCAAGTTTTTAATCTTTTACCGAGGAGCAATGTAAGTCCAAATTAATTTTTCAACCATCTCTACAAAGTTGTACAACAACATATTATCAATAATATCGGTCCATCAACCATTACTATAGTTTTCACCTAAACACCTCATGTATCCGCTATACGATCAACGGTTTGATTATTATAATAATCAATAATAACGTTGGTCTCTTGACCCTTATCCTGGTCTTCACTGTAAAATATCTCGTATATTCACTACACGACAATTCATCCAAATTATAGCATACAAATGGAGAATCTCACAATATTCCTTTATATCAAAAAAAGTTTTGTACCAAGAATACCAATTCAATCATATTTTGCCCAAATATACGAAAAGGTAATAATCTCCAAAGATTAGGATCACCACTAACCCTCAAGTTGAATTCAATTATAAGGCGAACCTCCAATTAAATTCCAAACATAGGTTTATTTATTCAAATAGGGAATAACTAATGTTTAACCAAAACTCCTAATCGCTTAGGTTCTCACCGAATCTCAAATTCCACTTCCGAGCAAGACTCCAAACGAGCCCTAAACCTTCAACCCATTATTTGTAATTAAAAACCCAAGTCAATCCAGATTATCACCATCTCACATCTAATCTACCAAAGCATGTGGCCCTCTCACGAGAACTCACGATAATCAATCGAGCCCAAAAAAGAAAACCCTTTTTTAAAAAAATGCTTTGCCTCCTTTGTTTCAACAAACCATTTTCTCCAATATGATTTTAAAAAAGGTAGTTAAACCGTTAAAAGGAAGACTTTCAGACTTTCATTTTATCAAAAAGGGGATCCCGAAATAGAGCCCAAACGATAAGACATGTTTTATTTAAGAAAACAATTTCTCAAACGCAACCCAGCCACCACCGCTCGAGCGGTCACCTGGCAAAGGCCAAAACACTCATCTCTGGTACCCTACTGCTCGAGCGGACCTCCTCACCGCTTGAGCGATCACCCACCCGAGAGCAAACTACAAAAGTCCTTCTTTAACACCCCAAAATCCACAACTAATTCTCTTTCATCCAAGGGACAACCTAGGATATAAACATAGTTTTAAAAAAACTCGTTTTAATCTCTCCAAACACCATCTAATATACTCCTCAACACTGATACCAATCAAAAGAATCAATTGAAGAATTTCACCAACAAATTTAGAAATTCAAACCATTAACCCGGTTAAGTTAAGATTTTCAACACGTATCCACATACGTCAACCAGATTAACTCAAATAATCTATCAATTTCCCATTTTAACTCAAACATAAGATAAACCCAAGCCTCCTCCTTCTATCCCTAACTAGGGTTTTCAAAATCTAAAATAAGATTCAACACAAATCAACCCCCGACTTTGTATAACTCATTAATTTTCACAAATCACAAAATATTTTCTTTCAAATACCAACTCTCAAGATTTTAAGAACTAGGGTTTCATGAAAAATAGTGGTTTCATGTCATTTTTCATAAATAAATGAAATTAATCACGTATCTGAGTTATCTATTCAAAATTAATCGAGATTCTACCTTTTAGATTCAAAACCCAAAATTTTAACTCAACTCGACATCTGCGGGAGCACCCGAACTCGCCAAATCAAAATTTCACTCAGTCAGAAACATTGCTCTCATCGAGTAGATCGATTCTCCGTCTCTAAGGCGATACCGGAATTCAAGCCGAAAGCAACAAAAATTGAATAAGAAACTTAGGAGCTTAGATATCCTCAGGCCTACTGACCTCCCATACCGCAACAAGCTCTTTCAGCCCCTCTGTTGCCATACCGCAACAAGCTCCTTCAGCCCCTCTGTTGAACTCAACTTTTGAGAATGGAGTTTTGCAAGCCCTACAAAAACAAAAGGCGAACACTCAGCTTCTACATTCACACTCACAGTCCATTTCCAAGCTAGAGACCCAAGTCGAGCAGCTAGCAACTGCCCTAAACTGCCGAGAAGACGACAAGTTACCCAGCCAACTCGTGAGTAATCCCAAGGGCCAGTTTGTAGTACAAACCCCTTCAGCCAGTAGTGCATACCATGAACAAGCGCAAGTAGTAATGACCCTCATAAATGAACGGGAAGTCGACACCCGTCTAGAGAAAACAGTGGCATCCACATCTGCTAGAGACACAAAGTCGTCTAATGGCTCCAAAACCGACCCTCATGTCTCAGCCCCTACATCACCAGCACCGTCTACTGCACTTGCCCCTTCTCCTACCTCCCTCTCAACTCCGCTAGTAGCTCCTCCGAGACTTAGAGCCCGATTCCCGACGTGCCGTGACGGGCAGTCACTGTTCAATAAAAAAGAGACATCCATAGATGGCATGCTCGAACTCTTCAAGTAAATCAAGACCAACCTGCCCCTCCTGGATGCCATAAAGCAGGTCCCCTCTTACACCAAGTTCCTAAAAGACCTTTCCACCCAAAAGCATAAGCCGAGCACCAATGTTTCCAAGAAAGTCCTCACTGAGCACGCTAGTGCCAATATTCGTCATGACACCATCCCCAAACTCAAAGACCCGGGGACTCCTATCATCCCATGTGTCATCGACGATCACTCGATCAACCATGCCCTTCTCGACCTAAGAGCCAGTGTGAACCTTCTCCTGTACTTGGTGTATGAGCAGTTTAGACTAGGTGAACTCAAATCCAAGCCGATCACCCTTCAGTTAGCTAACCAATCTGTCAAGGCACCCCGTGGAGTCATCGAGAATGTGCTTGTTAAAGTCAACAAATTCCTCTTCCCGGTTGACTTTATAGTCTTAGATATCAAGCCAGCCCCAAATCTAAGGAGACAGACCCTTGTGATCCTCAACCAACCCTTATTGGCTACGGCTAATGCACGCATAAACTGTCAGACCGGGGTGATGGATGTTTCGTTTGGAAACATGTAGCTACGCTTGAATGTGTTCAATGCTTCTTAGCAACCTCCACAAGAATCCGACTACTTTGCAGTCGATGTTATCGATGAGGCAACCGAAGCAAAGCTCATTTTCATCCTGACCGAAGATCCCCTTGAGGCCTGCTTAGCCCATTTTGGAGCCAACTCCTTCAATGTCGATAAATCCATTGAGGATGTCAATGCCTTACTCGAGTCCGCCGGCTCACATGACTATCCACTATAGAGGTCTCGATTCGAGCCCCTACCGCCACTCTCCTCGGTCCCAGCTATGCCCTCATTAGATTCACCGCCAGAACTTGAGTTGAAGCCGCTTCCAACTTCTCTTAAGTACGTCTTCTTAGGGCCCAATAGCACCTTACCTGCCATTATAGCTTCCGACTTGATCTCCGAGCAAGAGAGTCAACTTGTCGAGGTGCTAAAAGAACATAGAGGAGCCATAGGTTGGTCAGTAGCCAACCTTCAAGGCATTGACCCCTACATTTGCATGCCTCGTATTCATTGCGAAAAAGATACCAAATTGACCCGAGAAATGCAACAGAGGCTTAATCTGAACATGAAGGAGGTCGCCATGAAAGAAGTAGTGAAGCTGTTGGATGCGGGCATTATTTACCCAATCTCTGACAGCAAATGGGTGAGCTCAACCCAAGTTGTTCCAAAGATATCAGGGCTCACCATTTGTCCAGAATGAGTAGGGAAAGTTGATAACCACACACCACCACTGGTTGGCGTGTGTGCATTGACTATAGGAAGCTGAACACCATGACCAGGAAAGACCATTTTTCGTTGCCCTTCATCGATCAAATCCTAGAATGCTTAGCAGGCCAAAGTTTTTTCTGCTTCTTAGATGACTATTCCAGGTACAACCAAGCGCTCGTCTACCCCGATGATCAAGAGAAAACGACCTTCCCTTGTTCGTTTAGTACTTTCGCTTACCAGCGTATGCCCATCATCTTGTGTAACGCAGCAGCGACATTTTAGGAGTGCATGATGGCCATCTTCTCTTATAAGGTCAAAAAATTCCTATAAGTCTTCGTGAATGACTTCTCAATATTTAGGTCCTCTTTCGATGACTGTCTCCAAACTCTGACCAAGGTCTTAAAACGTTGCAAATAGACCAATCGTGTGCTTAGCTAGGAAAACAGCCACTTTATGGTTTAGCAAGGGATAGTCTTGGGCCACATAATATCTAAAAAGGGAATAGAAGTGGACAAAACTAAAGTCGACCTCATCTCTTAAGCTTCCACCCACTGCCTCTTTCAGACCGTTCCGATCATTCCTAGGGCATGCTAATTTTTACCACCGGTTCATCAAGGATTTCTCAAAAATTTCCAAATCTTTGTGCGACCTCACCACCAAGGATACCCCATTCGTCTTTGATGAGCCATGCTTATAGGCTTTTGAGCAGCTTCGAGATGCCATGTCAACGGCACCTATCATGCAATCACCAAATTAGGCTTTACCGTTCGAAATCATGTGTGACACATCTGACTATGCCGTGGGAGTTGTTCTAGAACAGCAAGTAAATAAAATCCCACATGCCATCTACTACGCTAGCAAGAGCCTCACTATGCTCAGTTGAATTACACAACTACCGAGAAGAAATTGTTGGCCGTGGTTTTTGCCCTCGATAAGTTCTGATTCTACCTCCTAAGCTCGAAAGTAGTTGTCTTCACAGACTACCCTACATCACTAACACCGTCTTCTATGGCTTCTAACATAATAGCTGATACTAAAGTGAATGCACTTTAGGCAAATAACCCATGTGGGTGGCGCAGAACTATCTAAATATTCTCAAAGTATTACATAATGGACCCAATTTTGGGCGATTGATCCTACACAGATTGAACATGGAGATATACTCCATAGAAGGGTTTTGTTTTCCCTCATTCTCTTTAATGGGCTTTAAGAGCATTGCATACTGACTCCAATTATGTACAACAGTGTCCAAGAACCCAGAATAATATGTTCTATTTTGAGCCATAAATAAATTTTCCAAACCTTCTTCCACCTCACCTAGGAATATGCATTCTGACTGTAACTAATTCGAGCAGTAATTTCAAAAAGCTCATGAGGAAAAATACTATTATGCTTAACCGTACAATTGTAAAATTACAGTTTTGTGTTTATGATCCTAAGTATGCGGAGTAGATAATCAAATTTCAAAATGAACTTAAGTGAACGAAGTATAACGGAAAAGCGTTGTGCTGTATTTTTGGTACGTACATAATTATAAGCACTCAAATGAGTACAATTAAACAACAACCTGCATTAATAGGAATAAAAAACAATGAGAAATAAACTTCATTGCAATAAACACTTCCAATGGAAGTGCAGACATATGGGAGTAAGGCGGCGTACATCCTACCCTTTACAATGCTGGAATCAAGGAGTTAGAATATTGTTCAAACAAGAAAACTAAATAAAATTAAAAATGAAGATACAAAAAACTTAACGGCAAATGCATGTAGTCATTGTCCGTGAGTAAATTTTTGCCCTTTTAAGTACGTAATCTGGTGCAACATGTTATTAGCATCCTACCCTCTAAAGATTCAACTATTTCTTTACTATAAGCATGCAGTTGCAAACTGTAGTAAATTAGATCACAGGCATAAGTGATAGGTTAGAAACTAGCAACTAGTTAAATAGAAACATCTCCGTATGTAATGCAATCAATTAGTCATATTAGTTAGACAATATTAATGCTTTCAAATGACAATCAAGTACATCAAAATTTATAATTAACCATTTAAGAATTTGTACTATGAAATATTTAAATAATTATGTACTTTAAAATAATAATATTAGAATTTCAACAATCACCCTATTTTAAAATATAAAATAAATATATGAAGTTAAATAATAGAACACGAGTTTCTAATGCATCATAGCAATGTCTTTTGACTATGAATTGACACTTGAATAAACAAGCTAGGGTTACAAAAACTTGGGGAAATATGAAGTTTTTATTAATCAAATTTCTTTTGATATAGCACGGCCGAACTTGTCACCCTCATTAGACTCTTTAATCAGAGTTTGTTCAGTACGAAGCGGGCGAATGGCGCTAAGGGGTTATGCGCCCTACCTACCTAAATATTCGTGAGTCTTCTAGACATCTTGCCAAAACTCTCACATGAAGCGACAATGCGGCACCACTTACATCTACATAGATAAATTCATCAATTGCGTATGCAATTGAACACGCCACTTTAGAAAGGCTATGGACTCAATCAAATAATTGTGCTCAACCCTTATACGCTACATGTTGCCCTATCACACTATAGCGATGGATTCTTAAAATAAACAAAATAATAGTGTTTAATAACCACCAAATAACTTATTTTTACTTTTATGAACTTATTTCATGAGATCTTCATTCACATAAATTGGGTTCCCATCACTCGTAACTCATGTAGAAACATTAGTCCCATCTCCCTCAACGGATAGTTCACAATGTGAACGAGTTTCTAATGCATCATAGCAATGTCTTTTGACTATGAACTGACACTTGAATAAACAAGCTAGGGTTACAAAAACTTGGGGAAATATAAAGTTTTTATTAATCAAATTTCTTTTGATATAGCACGGCCGAACTTGTCACCCTCATTAGACTCTTTAATCAGAGTT
>JAULJZ010150064.1:0-10145 GCA_032270985.1 Heliamphora pulchella | reverse complement strand
GGGGAGAGGGGTTTAGGAGCTCACGTGTGATACATATATATATTCTCTTGATTTCTCTCCAAGGCTTGAGAAGCTTCTAAACTCATCCTGATAGCCCGCTCGAGTGGACCCCCACTGCTCGAGTGGTGATTCTTGAACTAGAAATTTAACAAATTCCTTTAAAATAAAACCCAATCTCCAACCTCACTCTCATGACCACATTTCAACTTTTTCTATTAGCATGTTATCAAAATTTATCGTTATTTTAGATCTTAAAATTATTCCAAAACTCATTAATTCGTTCACGAGCCTCCATATTATTAAAACTCGTACTCTACTTTTTGTTACACCACAATATTGAACTAAAAGCGATGATCAACAAAATAAATGCGTACCAGGTTGTCACAACCTTTCCCCCATCAGGAATTTTGTCCTCGAAATTTGATCCACCTTATGATTCAAAAATCTCGGGATATTTGGACCGGATATCTGGCACTCTCTCCCAAGTCGCTTCTTCCACACCATGATGTCGCCATAACACCTTTACATAGGATAAAGTCTTGCCTTGTAAGACTTGTTGTCGGGTATTCAGGATCTTCACTGGTGGTTCTTCGTAAGAAACATCTTCTCATAGTTTCAATTCTGACCAGTTTATTACTTGAGAGGGGTCGAGCTCATATTTTCGTAACATCGACACATGAAAAACATTGTGTATAGATGAAAGCTACGGTGGCAAAGCCAATCGATATGCTACTTCCCCAATCTGTTCAAGTATTTTGAAAGGTCCTATGAACCGTGGTGACAACTTTCCGCATTTGCCAAACCTTACCAAGCCTTTCTTCGGTGACACTTTTAGAAATACAAAATCTCCTACTTCAAACGATAGTGGTCGTCTCCATCTATCGGCATAACTTTTCTGGTGACTCTAAGTCACGATCAAACGCCTTCGAATTGTAGTAATCTTTACAGTTGTTTCCCTCACCAATTTGGGACCTAACAGTGAGGCTTCTCCAACTTTGGTCCAACACAACGGAGATCTACATGGTCTTCCATACAAGGCTTCGTACGGGGCCATCTCGATACTTTCCCAAAGCTGCCTGCAAGCCCTGCCAAAATCATGAGGTAAATCGGGGATCTCTATCCGATACTATCGATATGAGTACGCCATGCAATCCTACAATCTCTTGAACATAGAGTCTTCCTAACTTATCTACCGACTCAGTTGTGCACATTGGTAGAAAATGTGCGAACTTTGTCAATCGATTCACAATTACCCATATCGTGTTGCATCCTTTCAGTGACCTAGGAAGGCCAAAAACAAAATCCATCGCCACGTGTTCCCACTTCCACTCTAAAACTTTTAACGGTTGAAGCATGCCCGCCAGTTGTTGATGTTTTGCTTTTACTTGTTGACATGTGAGACACTTAACGACAAACAAAGCCACATCCTTTTTTATGCCTTTCCACCAAAATTGTCGTCGAAGATCATGATACATTTTTGTAGTTCCCAGTGCACTATGAGTCGAGAGTGGTGAAAATCTCGTAGCCCTTCTTCACGACAAACCTCAGGTACAAACAATCTTCCCAAAAATCTCATGCCTTGGTTCGGTAAATTGGTCCATCCTTCGGTATTTTCCTTGTTGGTGACACGTTCCCCATACATTTGTGCCTCTTTATCAAGTTGCTAGGCCTCTATGACACGGTGTATCAACATAGGTTGAGAGACCATGGCAGACAAGGTAATATGATCCTCGGTCCCACCAAGGTTAAGGTCTAATTCTCCAACCTCTTCCAACATTTTCCATTCCTGTATCGCGATATGGGCTAAAGACTTCAAAGACTTTCGACTGAGGGCATTTGCTACAACGTTTGCCTTACCCGAATGATACTGCAAACTAAAATCATAATCGCCCAGGTTTCCATCCATCACCTCTGTCTCAAATTTAAATCTTTTTACGAAAATAGGTATTTGAGAATCTTATAGTCGAAGAAAACTTCAAATCTTTCTCCAAAAAGGTAATGCCTCCACATCTTTAACGCAAAAACAACTGCTGCTAATTCTAAATTATGTGTTGGGTAGTTTCTTTCATGCGTTTTTAGTTGCCTTGATCCATATACCACAACTTTGCCCTACTGCATTAGAACACACCCTAATCCTTCATGAGATGCGTCACAATATACTTCATAACCAAGACCTCTCTCAGGTATGATCAGTATCGGCGCACTAGTTAGTCGATTCTTTAATTCTTAGAAAGCATCTTCACAAGCTTTGTTCCACGTGAATTTGACTCCTTTTTGAGTTAGTTGTGTCAAGGGTGACACTAAACTGGAGAAATCTTTTACAAAACGATGATAATACCCTGTAAGGCCTAAGAAACTTCTGATATCAAACACACTCTGTGGTCTTTTCCAATCTTGCACGACCTCTACTTTAGATGAATCAATAGTTACTCCGTCTTTCGACACAACATGTCCCAAAAATTTTACTTCGGGTAACCAAAATTCACATTTCTCATACTTAGCATAAAGCTTGGGTTCTCTTAAAAGTTGAAGCGCCACACGTAAATGCTCCTCATGCACTTCTCGGGTCGAAGAATAAATCAAAATGTCATCAACAAAGACCACAACAAATTGATCAAGGTAAGGCCGAAAAATTCGATTCATCAAATCCATGAAAGTTGCGGGTGCATTCGTTATACCAAAGGGCATCACCAAAAATTCATAGTGTTCGTAATGGGTATGAAAAGCGGTCTTAGGTATGTCATCCTCTCGGACCCTTAATTGATAATAACCCGATCTCAAATCGATCTTCGAAAAACATGCAGAGCCCTTCAATTGGTCAAATAGATCATCAATCCAGGGAATTGGCTATCTATTCTTTACCGTAACTTGATTCAACTTTCGATAATCAATATAGAATCGCAACGAGTCGTCTTTCTTTTTAGCAAACAATGCCGGTGCTCCCCATGGCGAGACACTAGGGAGAATAAAGCCCTTATCCAACAAGTACTGCAACTGAATCTTCAGTTCTCTCAACTCCGCTGGAGCGAAACGATAGGATGGCACCGATATTGGAACAGTCCCTGGGATAAGCTCAATAGAGAATTCAACTTCTCTATGTGGCGGCAGTTCGAACAACTCTTCTGAAAATACGTTACTAAACTCGCTCACCACCAGCGGAAGCTCTCCTCATACGGAAGGATCATCCATAGTCAAAAGGGTGGATAGAATCGTATGCACATCAGTTAAATGGTTCACATCACCGGGTCGAGGTGTCATCTTATCATCTTTATCCCCCACGTAAAAGAAAGAATCTCCTTCTGGAGAATACAAGAAAATCCTTCATCGATCACAGTCAATAAACGCACGAAATGTAGTTAACCATTCTATTCCAAGAATAATATCAAACCCCAACATCTTCAGCACAATAAAGTCGAACATGAGAGGGCGATCGGCTATTACTACTTCGCACCTTCTACATACATACCTTAATGTTGTACTGTCACCGATGGGTGTTTCGATATTTACAACAACGTCTGACATCTCAACAGGTAAACCCAAAGCAGATACGAATGAAGAAGAGATAAATGAATGTGATGCACCAGTATCAAATAATATAAGAGCCCAAGAATTGAAAACTAACAAAGTACCTCGTATCACTGGGGTACTGGTAGTAGTCTCGTGTAGCTCAAGATTTGACGAAGTACCGATTTCTGCTATGGCATAGATCTTTCCTTGGAATCCAGATGTCTATTCTCGTCCTCTACCCATAGGTTGGCGTACAGATTGTACCGAAGAAACCTCTCTGGGAACTCGAACTATCTGTGTCCCGGTCTGTTGAGTTGGTTGGTCATACGTCTACCGCTGAGTAGGTTGTGTAGTAGATGTTTCTCGGCTAGCTCTTCATTGCGGACATTCACGTCTAACGTGCCCCTCTTGACCACACTGAAAACATCTGATAGGTCCCCTCTCATGAGGCTATCCTTGTGTCGAGTTCTATTGTTTCCTTGGTGCTTGCTTCCTTTACGAACATTCTCTAACCCAGTGTTCTTGCTGCCCACAAACAAAACACGGAACTTCTCTCCGCTTCAGACGTACCGTTGAGGCCACTGATGGGGTGGGTGCAGAGCGTTGGGTCTGATAAGATCTCTGCGGCGCTAAACTAGTATAACCCTGTTCCAATCTTCGCTTCTTATAAGGTCGTCACTTAGATTGTGTTGTTCTAGCCACCGATAGTTGCCTATTTTCCATGATTCTACGATTATCTGCCATAGCACTTTCTATTATCATGGCTATCTCAACTACCTTCGAGAAAACCCTCAATCAAAACCCTACCACTTTCTCTCGGATAGTGGGTCATAAACCCCTTTTGAACCTCTTAGCCTTCAATTCATCCCTTGGCACCATTTCTGGCGCAAACTTTGACAAGCTTGTGAACTTTGCAAAATGGACATATTTCCTTGTATCAATGATAGAAATTCCTCTCTATACGTATCTCGAATAGACTCAGGGAAATATTTTTCCAGGACTACCACCGTAAATGTAGCCCATGTACTATCCGTTGTCGTCTTAGCAAACTCCCACCAATCATTTGCCTCTTCTAGAGTTGAAAGGTAGCAAAACCAACCCTAAGATCATCTTCCACTATCTACAAAGTATCTAAGATCCAGGTGACTACCGTTAACCATTCCGTCGCCATTCAAGGTTCAGGTCCCCTAGCATAAGTAGGAGGGTTCAAACGTTGAAACTCTCACATCATCATTGCAGCCCTTGCGTCAGTATCCCATGCTCCCTCTTAGTTAACCCCAGCCCCAACTAAATTCTTCAAAGCATTCAGTATCTGTTGATTCACTTCTGCACCCCCAACTAGTTCCTACGGGGCGTTGATATCCCCTTCTTTAGGAACAGGTGCTCTCCCGCGCCCCCGGCCGTGACCGCGACTTCTACCTCTTTCTTACCTAGGAGGCATCACTATACGAAAAGAAAACGATCGTCAATACATAATTTGTAAACAAATCGACACTCCCTTCCCGAATAGATTCAATTTTAAGCGAAAACAGGGCTATCCTTACTCAAACTTAATCACACTAACACATAAACACATACCGAGGGAAACCCCCGAAGTAACCCGACAATTCGAGCAACTAAATCAGATTTTTCATAGAAAGAACGTCGGCCAAACTCTTTTCTATTTCGAACCCCAAAGTAGTTGTCGGACACCAAATGGCATGCCACATCACCCCAAGACTCAACCTCCATGCTCATATAAATATATAGCATGGGCAAAACAATACAACTACAATCCCATGCAAGCACACAAACCATGCCGTGAAGTGGTGCCTAATGATCATCAAACAATTCTCATACAAAGGTCGTCCTCACTTCCCACGGCTCCTAGGTATCCGAACCTAGAGTTCTAATACCATTTTGTCACGACCCAAACCAGGGTCCGTGAACTAACCCCAAAACGTACCAAAACTATGTCCATAGGTAATGCCCCAAGACATAACAAAATATTGTGCATAACATTCGATGGATTTAACTGAACAAACCCAGTTACAAAATTACATTATCAAATATACTATAAATGTTTGAGGCAACATGCACATTTAATATGAAACTATCACTTTCATTACATAAACATGCACGTTTATGTAATGAAACCTAACAATTCCATAGATTTGGTATCACCCCGCTCTTTGGAACCTGAAAATTCTATAACATATATACATGAACCGAAGCTCATAGGATAAAGATTAACTCATATATAATGCATGATTTGTGAGGTGTGATAGCTGTAATCGGAATAAATATGCACGTTTATCCAAGTCATTTCCTTTTTAACACACACCCACGCACACAAATTTGCCTCCATTTATCCATTTGTTTTTCATACATAACTCATTCATTTATCCTCCCGATTTTCACAAAACCCTATCACCGTTAATGAATCAGTGTCGGGTGCAGCTTATAGAAACTCCTCCCTATTAATCTCAATAGGCTACGCGAAGCCATTGGGTAATAGATAGCTCTATAACTCACCACGACAAAACACCATATTCCGGGGGCTAACCCGTGGGCATGTGGTCCCCATCTTGCGTAAGTTTTCGATCTTTCACTGCGGAGCTTGTCACGCCCCAAACTTTGGGCCCCGTGAAACACCTACAACAACTAGATAAAACCGAACCCGAGAGTACACTCTCAAAGATAAACCATACATGCGTTGTATATAAACGCCAAACGGCAACATTACACGGCTCCAACGCCCGAAAAACATGTTATAACATACATGTAAAAAGCTAACAAAAAGGAAGACCGCAGCTCTTCCACCTCTCCCGCACCACCTGATCAACCTGCGTGACCGCTACCTGAAGAAAATCAAAATCCCACACCGTGAGCCAAAGCTCAGCAGATTCTAAACAACACATGCAATATAAGCTAAACATGCAAGAAAAATGAGGTACAGTTTTTGACTCTCTTTCAAGCCATTAAAACAGTTTAAAACAGTTTTAGATCATGACTCACCAAAGCCAGAAAATAGAATTCACAAGCAACGGGAAAGCGAGGATAAAAACCATGTTTTGACTCTCTCACAGGAGTCCTAAAAATGATTCTTGTATTTTGACTCCCGTGGGCCATTAATACAGTTTTTAAGAAAATTGGTCTATCCGTCCTAATATACAGTACATGCAATCCATGAATCTTCTCGGACTTTCACCGAAGGACCACTGCCCCAACTAATGCATCTTCTCGAACTTTAACCGAAGGACTACCACAGCCCCAATCGCACACACACTGGCTTTCGCAACCTGCCTCATATATCGGCTTCGCAACCTACCTCATACACCCACACACGCACATGTGCATCATTAACCAGGATTTACATCTACTGGATCACCGATTCGTCTAATCCATTTCATACACATATGCAAACCTAAATCAGGATTTAAAGCATATAACCATGTATCAACACGATGTTCCACAAACCACGTCACACATAACGAGATCACCTTATGTAATTCACTTACATATTCCGTACATAATAAACAAAGTTATAAATGTACAAGTCAGTTATAAAAGCACATAGCCACATATAACCTCACACCACGACGCCACCTGTCACGTGACCCGACATCCACACACCTGGACCCACGACGCTCACACGTGCCAACACGATCAACCAGCCTATATAACTCGACCTAACCGAAGGCCAACACCAAACCCACAATTGTGGTTCTCACCAAAACCTCACACTTCCCGTGTATAACCATCACGCACACGATCGAGCCACAACACCCAAAACCTAACCATGCACGTCAACCCAAGGACGGCATCTAAACAAACACCCGGGATCACAACACGAACCCCTAAAACACCACACGACCAACTGAACCCCAAAGGAATCCACAGGTATTTAAATCAAGTAATTCCTATAAATTAAATAAATGAATACCATAGGACACCAATTAAAAACCAAAATCCAACTACCAAACCACCAACAAAACAGCCCAAAATTCAGTCGACTGAACCCAACCCCCAGTCGAATAAAAAACCCACTGGAAACGGCCAAAAAGCCCAGAAGCACTGTCCAGTCGACTGACCATCGAGGTCCAGTCGACTGAACCTCAAGAACACCGATCCAGTCGACTGAACCTCAAGAACACCGATCCAGTCGACTGAACTCATGGGTTCAGTCGACTGAAACCAACCCAAAAACCGTTCTAAGTTACGGATTCAACCTCCAAACCAAAAATCAAAGCCTCCGAACACCTATCCAACATCCTCAAACATACACACGCCTAGGTCTAACACCAAGACCTCAAAAGAAACCTCCAACACCCGATTTCATCCACCGAAATCGACTAAAACTTGATTTTAAACCCAAAAACTAACTTTGAAACAAACGCAGATCTACAGCAATCTACCCGTTAAAAACACCCACGTTTACACATAGCACCCTTACACAGCAGTAGGGTCTAGAATCCCACCTCGGTGAGTTCAAAACTCGATGTCTCAAACCACGTGCAAAATCGAGCTTTGCCAAAATCAAAATCTGACTGGATGGTTGCGTGGCCCACCATGCCAATAACAAGGATCGACAGATTAATCGTTGAAAATCGAGCCCCGGGCCCTCAAGAACTTAGAGAGAAGGCAGAGAGAATATGGAGGAAACTTAGGAGTTAAGTTTTGGAAATTATCTTTTTAAAAATATCTAACTCCAGATATTTATAGGCCTCCAAAATATCTTTTTTTTATTTTTTGAAATTCGCGCTGTAACACTCCACGCCTTTCCCATATGCATCTCTACCCTCAAACATGCATCAAAAGCATATAAAACATATTGCAACGAAAACACATAACGCGCGTCCGAAAACACCGAAAAAGAAAACGGGTCAGGGTCTCACAACTCTACCCCCCCTTAAAGGAATTTTGCCCCCGAAATTCAACACAAGGCCTAAACAACAAACCGTCGATCGCCACCGATGCAGGCACACTAGATGGTCAGCCAAACCATTCCTTAGATATGGTCAAACAAGGCTAGGCATCCTAATAATGGCCAACTATCTCAAAGACACGGAATCTACACTCCCCTAACCTCACAATCTCACCAACCACTACCTCAACACAGCACACCATCCACGGATCCATAACCAACCCCAAACAGATGCAATGATGAATCTGACCCAGAACCTGCAGACTCAGAAAGTACCTCTGCTCGCTGAAGGCATATTAGCATCCTCCGGCACGACCAGTGTCCTAGATGAACCGCGAGCTGTAAGAGAATACACTCGGGGCAATCTCACTCTATCTTGTCCGCCAAAACTCGGCGCTGTCGGTTGCCGCACCAACTGAATGGATGTACTCCCACATGCCATCCGGGAAGTCTGAACTGCAGAAGGTCGCTGTCGGTACTCAGCTGAACCTGGCACATACGAACCTACTGGTGTGTCCTCCATGCTCGGCGCACTGCCTCTCTAGGGACAATTCCTACGAATATGTCCGGGCTGTCCACACTCATAGAAAACTAACGGTTCCCTCCCTTGCGGCTACACTGGAGCCAAACTCTGGGATGGTCTCTGCTGTAAACAATCCGCCGCACGATGCCCCGGCTATTTGCATCAAAAACAGGTCAACTCCCTCTGCTCTAGCCTCCTAGACGAAGCTACAGATGGTGATGGTGCTGAAAACTACTGTGATCCAGATGGATAAAAGCTAGGACCAGAGGACTTCTACCTCTTGCTGGAATGCCCAGCTGTCTGTGCCTCCGTACCACCCTGTGATGTCTTGGCCTCCCTCGAAGCTCGAGTCTCAGCCAAAGCATTCTCAACCCTCGCTGTTGCCTTCACCAGCTTTTTGAACACACAAATCCCATCTCAGCAACTCGCTCCTTGATCGCCGGCCTCAAACCCTGCTCAAACCTCATCGAAACCAACTCATCTGTGCACTCCACCTCCGGTGCAAACTGAGACAAGCTCGTAAACCTGGCCTCGTACTGCATGATGTCCATGGCCCCCTGGGTAAGAGAATAAAACTCCTCCCAGCACAAGTCCCTCCTCGAAGCTGGGACATATCTATCCAGAAAGACTCGTGTAAAAGCTGCCCATGTGGCCCCCACTGTAGTCCTAGCATATCTCCACCACTGATGAGCAGCACCTCTCAGCTGGAAAGTAGCAAAGGAAACCCGTAACTCATCCTCCACAATCTGCAATATGTCAAGGATCCGAGTCGTCAACTCCAACCACTCTGTCGCCATAAGAGGATTAGGATCTCCTGCAAAGGTAGGTGGATCCATACGCTAGAACTCCCGCATCGTAACTGTAACCCTCGCCTCCCTTACCTCAGGCACTGCCTCCCTCTCCCCAACAGGCTCACCCCTAGCAACCAACTGCTAGATAGAATCAACCACCACACGCAACAACTCCTTCGCGTCCATCGGTCCCTGAGAAGCATTAGCATCCCCAGCATCAGGGATAGGAATATCCCCTTGGCCGGCACGGCCACGGCCTCGACCACGGCCTCACCCTCTCCTCGCCGACATCACGTCTATATGAAAAAGATAGAACGTGAGATGCAGTACATAGCATAAACCGCATAAGCATGCTAACACATAAGCACATAGGTTCATGCTAAACAACCCCACATACCGAGGAGAACCAACAAGAATG
>JAULJZ010150062.1:0-10146 GCA_032270985.1 Heliamphora pulchella | reverse complement strand
AAAAAGTGCATATATATATATATATATATATATATATATATATAGTACGGTATCACTACGGGGTCGTTGTGGTCAAAGAAACTCCGGGACTGCCGGCGGCGAAGTAAGACGGCGAACGGAATTCCAAGACACTGCCAGCGACGACCGAAGGGATATCAGCCTCGAGAACGATGTTGCAGAGCAAGTCATTTGTTCGAAAAACGAAGCAAGGCAAAGTAGTGAAGGTCTGTTCCACTATTCCGAAAACCCTAGCCGTATCTACATCATCTTCTTCTCCTGTTCTAGTTTATAATATTCACTTTGATTCGTTCAGTTTGACTCGGATTTACATCCACACATGTTTAATACAGGTCGTTAGAGAACACTATCTGAGAGACGATATATACTGCGGAGCGTCTTCTTGCAAAGTCTGCGATTCTTCGGCTGCTCGCTTGAGCTCCTCCGCCTCCACCATTCTAGTTGTCGACACCAACGTCGTCCTCAACCAGGTCGCCTCTCACTTCTTCTTTTATTGTAATCCCGCCGTTCTTGAAAGCGTTCTCCGTTCGGTTTTAGAATAGGAATTGTTGGATTGCTTTATATACATTGGACACATTTTCTAACAACTTAAGATTCAGGGACAATTGGTGACTTAACTAGAATTATTTTAAATATCTTGAATTAAATGTGGGCGTTGGCAGTTATTCGGGAATTAGGATCAGAATTTAGGGTTTTGTGTTGTGGTGTTAGTGGGTCTCTTAGGTAGTCAGCTTATCTATTGTGCGTGTTCATAGACAGTGGTGGATCCAGAAATTCAACACATTGGGGGCACAACTCCAAACAAAGAATTTTTTTTTTCTTCCCTCACAATCACGACAGGTTTTATCTTCGAGTTTGAAAAAAAGAGAAAGCCGGACGAGGAGAGAGAACATGAAGTTTGAAAATGAGAAGTCACTTTTGTAAGCATAGTAGAGGCATTTTTATATTTTTAGTGGGTCACAAATACAATACTATGAAAAAAATATATAAAAATATAAAAGTGCTAAAGGCATTTTTACATTTTTAGTGAGGGCACAGGCCCTAACTGGTGCTATGTTGTTTTTAAGTAATAGTGGGATTTTAAGCATTTAAGTGGGGGCACACACCCCCCTACTTGAGTTCGCCCTTGTTCATGTCTAGAACTCCTGATGCGTGTGCAATCTTATATTTAATTTAGTTGAAAGAAAAAGAGAAGTAAATTAATTGACACATGCTATGCGTTTGCAATCTTATATTTAATGGAAGAAAAAGAATGTGATGAAAAATTGTTAATTTGTTAACAAATGTTATGCGAGTAAAGAAAGAAAAATTCAATATTTGAGAAACATAAAATTATGGCGGTTGCAAAATAGTTGCAAATTGTGAGTTGACTTTACTCTTGGGTTCTCACCAAGTGAGGTGTCTCAATATTTTGATTTGGATTTTTGAAGTTTTGGAGGTCCCGTTCTTCTCGAACAAAACCAACAGGAGGTCCCTTCTTGAAGTGGAACTTATCTCTATATCTTTTTCTGGCCTTTTCTTCATCATTTGATTTACTTTCAAGAAGGTTAGTATCAATATTGGTTTTTGTGGTAACTGAATTTTGGTTTGCTGTCGAATGATTGTGTTTTCAGATTGATTTGCTTGAGAATCAGGCAATTGATGATGTTGTCATATTGTCAGTGGTTCTGGAAGAGGTCAAGAACAAGAACCTTGCCGTGTATAATAGGGTTAGAGCCCTCTGCAGCAACTCTCTGAGGAAGTTCTTTGTTTTCTCTAATGAACACCACAAGTACGCCTCTTTTAGTTTTTTTTATCATGCCTGAGCTTTTGTAGAAACTTACTTGACACTAGGCCAATCATCAGTTTTGCTTTAAATAACAAAAATGGATACTATTCGACAAAAGTGGATGCTATTCAATAAAAGTTATGCTTGGCATTATTGTATTTACTTTATTAAGTTGTATTACCATTGGCAATAGTAGTATCATAACAGTAAGAGTAAACTGAAGTCCTCCTAATACTTGGTGGATTATTTGTTTTTCCTTGAAGGGATACCTATGTGAAGGCCATGGTCGGTGAAAGTCCAAATGATCGGAATGATAGAGGTTTTTCCTTCGCTTTATTACAATTTGTTTACTCGATTAATTGATAATTACATTGTAATGATAACAAGGTATTTTATGAAGCACAAATATGGATATGGATCTTAGTTACTGATACGATACATACGAATGCAGTGAAAGAAAAAACCTAAAACAATAGGATACACACAAGGCCGCTTTTTTTTTTTTTTTGGGGGGGGGGGTGGTGTGCGTAGTTTTTAGTGTACAATAACACATGCTCAAGAATGGTGAGAATCCATTGTTTGTTTTTTAATCTGTTGTTGGTCCTATGAAATCTCATTTATTATAAAGTCTAAAACTGTTCGTGTTTTAGTTTTTGTAGGTCCTATGAAAATCTCATTCAATATTTGCTCTAAATTGTTTGTATTGGAATAACATAGCTGTGATATTATGATATCCCACATCGGAAAGGGAGAAGGAGTTTCTGGGTTATAAAAGAAAAACCTTGAACCTTTACATTCAACGAGACCTTTTCCTAAGTGGTAGAGACCCTAGCAGAATTTTGCGGTTAAGTGTGCTTACGTTGGATCAGTGCAAGGATGGGTGACCCCCTGAAACGAATAAAATCGTGGGGATTTTTGTCCAAAGCGGATAATATCGTTGTCATATAAAGGGTTGAGGTGTTACAAATGGTAACAGAGCCGACTCTTCTCATCTCCGAGTGTGGGCCCCTACCATCTCGCGTGACACGTGGGAGTGGGCGGGTTGATAAGGACTGGTAGGCTACCGGAGCTGACATGCTACTACACGGGGACGTGCAGTCCAAAGGGGGGTGGATTGTGATATCCTGGTATCCCACATCGGAAAGGGAGAGGGAGTTTCTGGGTTATAAAAGAAAAATTTTGGATCCTTACATTCAACGAGGCATTTTCTTAAGTGGTAGAGACCCTAGCAAAATTTCGCGGTTAAGCGTGCTTACACTGGAGTAATGCAAGAATGGGTGACCCCCTGAGAAGAACAAAACTGTGAGGATTTTTGTCCAAAGCGGACAATATCGTTGCTATGTAAAGGGTCGGGGTGCTACAATAGCAGTCCATAGCTTGCCCATGCATTTCTCCCCTTTGCTCATGAGTATTATATGCAATAATGTTAACACACATTCACTTGCTTGTTTTTAGTTTTGGAATCCAATTTCAGTATCGTTAATTCGCTATACTCTTATTATTTCTCATTTTCTATCAAATCGACAAAATCTAAAAAAAAGTGTGATACTACGTTAGTCTCATTGTTTTCTTCTTCTCTAATATGAAACCTAACTATTGGAAAATATTCTTGTATTTTCATAGAAATTATATTTAAACAAGAAATGCTTCCATTTCAAGATCATAAAACTCGAATAAACCAAAACCAAACCAAACCAACTAAGTATGGATACATTTAGGAAGTATCCATACTAAAGTAACGAAAAAATATCTGATACTTCTTTGCAACTTAAAGAAAATTAATATCAAGTATGCATACATTTAGTAAGTATCCATACGTATTTGCAAGAATACGAGGAGTATCAATTTACGAATATGTGTCCTTTCTCGAAGTATATGTGCCTCATGAATGGTATTAATGCAATAAAATAGATGGTGTGTGGTGTCTACGCTCTCGTACTCATTGTTGACTCTCCTATTCATGTAGCACAATCACCTTGTGGGATTAGGGATTCAAGAATCATTAGTTGTACAGTGAAGTTATTCTCTATTATCTGAATATTCTCATGAACTAAATATGTAAAATAGGTCACGATCGAACCACAAAGTTATGAAAATGCTTTTTGTAAAGACCCACAGTGGTTTGTATCTTGGTCACTTTTGGAGCGGACTTGCCAACTTGGCCCAAACCTTAAGCTCAAGTTACTTTATTAGCCGTTGGTGTTTCATTATATACTAATCCGACTTCCCATCCACAACCAATGCGGAATGGGTTATTAAAGTTTCCCAGTAACTTTACTTTCCTTGCCAGGCTGTGGTGGATAGCAGTCACATGCGATTATAGAACAGCCTACATGTTGACAAGTACTCCGCTAACCGGGGCTTCTACCCCCCTTTGGAACTTCTACTCCAGCACATCACAGTAAAGCAAGTCTCGAGATTAGGGTTGGGCTCTGATACCGTTTGTAATGATCGCACAATACCGTATGTAAGCAGGCTTGCCAACTCGACCGAAAAGCTTATGCTCAAGATACTTTAGTAATAGTTGGTGTTTAATTATAAACTAATTTAATTTCTATCCACAACCGATGTGGGATGGGTAATGGGTTACAGGGTTAGCTTTGCTGTGGTTGTATATTAGTAACATAAGTGGTGAAAGTTGATAATGCTGATTTGTAAGTTCTCTACAATGATTCTGAGTCTATACTGTCTGCAGGCCTGACAATGATGTTGATTATCAAAATAATTATTGGAAGTTATGTAGATTACTTTGTACACTTAAAATATTTTTATTAATGCTAGTGTCACTTATAGACTATTTATGTTGTCGAATTCTCAACACGTGAAAATGTATCTTCAAAGTAAGAATTGCACCTCTTTTGCTACATGGTAGCACTTAAAGGCCAATGGTGAGGCTGAAACATAAACAGGTTGGCTATGTAAGAAAAGTCAAATATTTTGATTTACTGCATACCTACACTTCTATTCGTGTATTGTTGGGCTTGGAAACATATTTTAGGTCGTACCTGTAGGAGTTCTTAGTGCAATAGCATGTATCTGTAGATTTCCATCTTTTGACATTGAAGCTATTGTGGTTCAGCTATTCGGGTGGCTGCTCAGTGGTATCAGAATCATCTTGGTGATGCGACTAGGGTCTTACTAATCACAAATGACAGGGAGAATAAGAGGAAGGCCACTGAAGAGGGAATTTCCGCTGAGACAGGTATGACACACCTCATAATCCATCCCCCCCCAGCGTGCGGCAGACATCTAGTGGTCCAGGCACAGCAGTATTAGTACTTGTCTTGCTGCTGCTGCTGCTACTATTGTCTTATTGTTAACCTGTTGAGTATGGTACGTATCTTACATGAAAAAGGCTGACTAACGTATTTCCTTTCTGATTCAGTTGAATCATATGTGAAATCACTGGGTCAACCTGGATTGCTTGACCTGCTTGTTCAGCCTCCTTCAGAAGATGTAGGTATGGAGGAAGTTGAAGATCTGAGACCTTCAAAGAGGAAAATCATTTATACCGAGGTAATCTTTGCTGCAAGTGTATAATGTGTGTTATTGTCTATATTGCTGTCATGATTTATGCTGAGGCAGTTACAAAACTTTCCCATGTTCTGCTTTTTGTTCAGCATAAACCCATGTCGGAAATTACTGCTGGCTTGCTTCGTGGGATTTACCATCAAGGGAAACTGCGGGTTAATCGTTACAATCCGTTTGAAGCATATGTAGGAAGTGAGAGCATTGGGGATGAGATAATTATATATGGACGTGCAAACATGAATAGGGCTTTCGATGGTGATATAGTGGCAGTGGAACTCTTTCCGCAAGATAAATGGCATGAAGAGAAGTTACTGTCCATAGCTGATGAAGGTATAGTGGCGCGACCCATATGTTTATTGCCCATATTAAAGATGTAGCCCTGAACTGATGATTTCTATGCATATGCATTTTTGTTTGTACAAAATTATTCCTTCAACTTGTCTTAAATGCCTTCGGGAGTCTTGATGTTCTGTAATTCTATTGATACCTTTATTGTTGGCTGAGGAAACTGCTTAATGGTATTGTGTGCTCCCAATGGGCAATGAAGCTTCCTTCTTTAAAGGGAAATAGCATTATTTAGTTGTCTGTCTTTTTATCATAGACTTGATGTAATTTGGTCATAGACTGTGGGGTTTGTGCTTTTACTTCAACCTCATCTCACTCTTCCATGTGTCCATGTGTCCATGTGTCAGGTGCATTCTATCTATATGCTTTTATTAGATTATTTCTTTTAATTTTTTAACTATTTTCTAGAGGATGATGAAGAAGAAGATGTTCATCTAGTTCCAAGCAGTGCTGATGATGCTCCCAGAGTTACAACTCACGTGCAAGGTTCTGCGGGAGATGCAAATCCTGCACCTTCTCGTCCATCTGGTTGGGTTGTAGGTGTCATAAGACGGAACTGGCACTCGTAAGTTAAATGGTTTGCTTGCTTGGTATGGGCAATCATGGTTTCTCTGGAAGACTGGCAGTTGATTAAGTTGTTCTGTTGTCTGAGTTTGCATCCTATTCTCTATTCCCTTTCCATGTAGTAAAAGCTATCCACAAATTGAACGGCTTACTCCTTAGGCTAGGCAAAATACAGTACTTAAATATCATTTTGGAACATTATTTTCTTTGAGTTAGTAGTTCGGTACTTGTACTGGGCAATTGACTTCATTATGCTACTCTTTCCTGGTCTTGACGTCCTTTAACAACACAGTAGCTGAACATTGAAAGTCATATACAATTACTGCTCATGAGGATATACCTCCTCCTTAGTGGTGGTTAGTTGTCAAAATCTCGTTAGGCACTTTTTGCTAATGCATCTTCTCAATATATTAGATTTTTAAAAATTTGTAACTCTATACCTGAAATTCTTGTATGTTAACTAATTTTTTTTCCTGTTTTGTTGCATCATCTGAGGAAATGACTCCTTGGGAAGAGGACCTGCTCTATTGTTCATAACCGATTGGCTTTTTAAAATACAGATAATTTACTAGCAAATCAACCACTTCCTGCAGGATTAAATTGTCATTAATCACTTTTTTCCCATTAAAATTTTTCCATTCTTCATTTTCTCCCCATTTTCTTTGAGAAATGATTGTTCAAATTCATGGGCACATGAACGCGGTAAAATTTTTTTAGAGAATTTGATCGTTTCTTCATAGAGAAGTATTGTTGAAATTGTTGCGGAGGATAGTGTGTTTAGGCATCACAATCTTAAGGATAACATTATATCATTAGCAATGGGTTATTGGGTTATCAATATGATTTCTATGACAATTTTGAACTGCTACTGTTTTTGATCCCTTAATTCTAGATTCATTCTTTTGAACTCTATATTGGTCAATGGTCATATGTCTCTCTTGCTGTCTTTGTATACCATATGTTTCAGGCTGGATGCATAGTTTTCTTGCTTGCAGTCTTTGTTGTTCTTGTTGATTTTTTTTTCTTTGGGTTTCATGGGGCACGAATCATGTGTATGATGTTTAAGTTTTTTCATTTATCGTATTTTTTAATGCCAGAATTTCAGTCATAATTTTGTGGCTAGAGTTAGGTTGATTCTTTTTTTCCCCTTCTCGGGCAATGGATTAAGTTGTTTAACTTTACAACATACTACACAGGTATTGTGGATCTTTGGAGCCAATGCCTATGCCTGCAGGAGCTGGTGGTGTTGCACATGCTTTGTTTGTTTCCAAAGATCGCAGAATTCCAAAGATTCGGATTCAAACTCGACAACTTGGAAATCTTCTAGACAAAAGAATTATTGTTGCGGTTGATTCTTGGGATTGTTTATCTCGATATCCTTCTGGCCATTATGTACGAACAATAGGCAAAATAGGTGATAGGGATACTGAAAGTGAGGTACGCATTCTATGATTTTTTTTTTTTTTGTTATTTTTGAGGGGTGAGCGGGTGAAGGCCAAGATCATTTGTTCCCTGGAGGATATGTTCCTGTGTCTTTTTTCAGTTAGCACTGTTGTAAATTGTATTTGGTTTTAGGAGCTCAGGCTGATTATTGGTGACTCATTTTATGTAGTAATCGATTATGTGGGAACTGCAGGTAGTACTGATTGAGAATAATATAGATGCCAGACCATTTTCTTCTCAAGTTTTGGCATGCTTGCCGCCGTTACCATGGTTCGTGTCTCCTGAAGATCTGGAAAATCCTATTAGGCAGGATTTGCGTCATTTGCGTGTCTTTAGTGTGGACCCTCCAGGTTTGTGACCTATAGATGTATCAGACTTTTTTTCTTCTTTCTTTCATCGTGTCTTTTTCTTGTTTTTCTACATATTATTATGCTTTTTAATTTCGATTGGGCAGATATATTATTGGTTTTAATTAGAGAGAAACCAAGCTTCTTACAAAAATAATTACATTTTTTTCCCTTAAGGATGCAAGGACATTGATGATGCATTGCACTGTACTGCTCTACCAAGTGGAAATTTTGAAGTGGGAGTTCGTATCCTTTGACCTTTCGGTTCTTCTTATCTCAATCTTAATCTTGTTAATGAAAAGGAAAATTTTGAAACTCATAGTGGAAACTAGTAGCACATAAATTTTCAGAATTGGCATGCCATTACAGTAAAAATTATTATTGGTGACAAGAGGAAACTTCTGACACAAGGAGTATGGAGGAGTAGTTTATGTTAGAAGTTTGTTATTTGGCTTTGAATGCTTATCTATGTTGAATATTTGTGAACTATCATTTATCTTACCGATTACCAATTTGGTGAAAACCTCTCACCATGCTATTACTAATTTGTTGCATGTTTGATAAAAAATTCATTTAGAGAGTGATTGTGCTTGGTGCAATAATTTGAGCTCTTACTATGAAGTGTGAGCATTGGTTCAATTCTGAAGGCATCATTCTCTTGTTTATGCTCTTACTAGAAAGTGTGAGTATTGGTTTGATTATGAGTGCATTCACTTTGTGCAAACAATGTGGGGGAGTTAGACAACTTGGTTCTTGAAGACCGTGCCTAGTGAAACCCTCACAGCATCCTGCATATGGGGGACAAACACTATATGATAGCATTTTTAGCCTGTAATCCTAAATTTTTTCTAACTGATGTCTTAATTTTGCAGCGCTACAGCCTACAAGTGGAGGATCAGTCATTGGAATTTAGAAGCTTGAAGCTGAAACTCTGGGGCTCTCTGTGACAATCCGAAATTGGAATGGAAAATAAAAGGAAAGGAAAAGGAAAAGAAAATTGTTGTCCTTAGCATATCTCTCATACGTAATAAAATTATAACATTTGTCAGAAATCGCGAAAAAAATGGAGAAATTATCCGTTAAAAGTATAAATTTGGCCTACTTTATCATGGTATTATTTTCTCACTGTTTTGCATGGAAATCAAACAAATAAGAGATTTCCTTTTCTTCTCCATCATCTCATAACAACTCATGAACCAAACAGGGCTTAAAAACTTGTTAACAGCTCCCCGACATCTACTTTCTGCACCAGTTCATCTTGTAGCTATTTCCCTGGCTTCCAGCTGGTTGGGTTTGGTGTTGCATATCATGCTTTGCGTGCGCACTAATTGTTGTAAATTTGAATATTTCCTTCCTTTATTATGTGCATAATTTGAATGATTCTTTTAGCGTACCACCTCCAAATTTTTTTTGGGGGGGGGGGTTATCAACCCCAACTCATATGTCTTCAGAGACTACTGTTGTAACGACTTAAGTGGATCACTGACCTAATAATTTGAATAAAGAGCCTAACAACGTGGCTTAAAATGTTTAAACCCAAGTTATTAGTATTAGTTCACAAGTTTCTTTATATATTAGACTTAATTTCTATCTCTCACCAATGTAAAATGAGTATCACAATATCTTATACTCAAATACACGACGCTCTCGTCGCGTGACCTAAGCCTGCGTTTGGGCTAGCTTTTTAGAGGAGCCTTTTGTCTTAAAAGCCAAAAAAAAGCCAACTGGTTTGGCTTAATGTGGCTTTTTTTTAGCTTTTTCTACATATTTTTACATCTATTTTTTTACAAAAAAGTCAAAAAATCAAAAAGTCTAAAAAAAAGTTAGTCCAAACATAGACAATTTTTTTCCCTGGTTAGGATGTAGATAGCTTCCCATTAGCAGATATAGTGCAGTCCATAAACATGCACAAGGTATACAACCTTGGGGCCTATACCATTCTCTGAAGCCTCTACTCCTCTATCCACACCGCCACGGAGCCTGCATAGGACCAGAGTTGGCTCTGATACCATTTGTAATTACCAAAGTGGACCACTGACTTAATAACTTGAATAAGAGCTTAGCAACCCGGTCCAAAATACTTAAACCCAAGTTATTAGTAGTAACCCACAAATTTCTTATATATCAGGC
>JAULJZ010150061.1:0-30849 GCA_032270985.1 Heliamphora pulchella | reverse complement strand
CAATATTTTTCCAACAAAGATAGACTCCTACGAGCAAGACTCCCATGAGCCCCACATGCAATAGTTCTATCACATATATGAAGATTCACACGAAACACATGCCATTCACATAACGCAACACATGCATAGTTAACATATATCTTCACGGGATAAGACCGTAGGACCATATACGCCCTCATCATACATCTTCACGGGGTAAGACCGTAGGACCACATATGCCACCACATACGCCCTCATCATATATCTTCACGGGATAAGACCGTAGGACCACATACGCCATCATCATACATCTTCATGGGGTAAAACCGTAGGACTACATACGCCCTCATATATAACTTTAAAACCAGAATTTTAACCATAACAACACATGCATGTATAAACTAGAGTTTTAAATACACCAAGACCCCATATGGTCACTTAAGACCACATATCCATCCTACTATATGCATGAGTAAAACTAGAGTTTTATAAGTATAAAATCATGTATAACAACAATGTTCCGTATAACAACGCCACATAATCCGTCACGACATCACATACCTTACACCCGACATAACCAATAACTTACAGAACAAGATCTACCTAAAGGCCAACTCTAAGCCTTCCACAAAACGGTTCTCACCAAAAACTCCATCTTTTTCCAAAACCCCATTTTAGAAAAGAATCATAAACCCGAACACGTCACGCGCCCAACTATACTTAAACGTCACGCTTCCCAAACCACGTCATCCCCGAAGATGACAAGAAGGAAACCAACCACCACGGCCCCACTACGACCAACCCAAAACAAGAAACGGCCAAAACCCCTCTTTATGAGTCTAGTAGACAAAATCCCATAATTCAATCAACTGAAATGCCATTAGAGGAGTGCCAGTTAAAAGAACATCATAACCCAACCAACCGAAAAACCACCACAACCACCAAAGCAACAAGAAATTTGATAAAAAGGTCTAATAAGGATGAAAAATAATCTTTTCCAAGACGTTTGGTAAAAAACGGATGAAAAACGGTTAAGAAAATTTGACATACCCTCACTCTTTTGGTCATAACTTTTTTTATAAAATTTTTTTTATTGTGAGAGTGGTGTCATTGGAAAAAAGACTTATGGGGCTTCAATTCGAGTACAAAAATGACTCAATTCGGAGTTCAAATGAGGGAGATACACTGATTTTAAAAACAAAACTTCAACCAGCGAAAACTGACCACGGGCTAGACCGCTCGAGCGGTCTATCGAGCGGTCTGTCAACCCGAGAACATCCCAAGACTGCCATCTAGACTGCTCGAGCGATCCCTTAAGCGGTCCTGCACCGAGAACTAATCTTTTTACTAAAATTTAAAGCCAACAACCATCCAAACCCAAAATCGAAGCAACCAAACTCCCTTTTGGGACCCTCGGACGTACACAAGTCCAAAACCACCAAGAAACACCGAAAGAAATGCATCAAAACCCGTTTCATCCAATCGAAAATAACCAAAAAACGGTTATAAGAACAAAACCCAACTTTTTGAAACAAAAACTAACTTTTCATGGATTTTAAAATGGTAAAAATATATATGATTACATGTAAAAATACCTCGTTGAGTCAAAAACTCGACGTCTCGATCCACTGCTGTCTGATCATCGAAAACTAAATCCCGAGCCCCCGAGAAATTAGAGAGAAGGCAGAGCGTTTGGTTTGGAAAAAGGAAACTTAGAGTATAAGTTTTGAAAATATCTTCTATAAATATCTAAAAGTTAGATATTTATAGGTCCCGCCGAAAAAATATATATATATTTTTTGAAATTCGCACCACAACGCCTAACGGCCCCCGGGAACCAACCCACATGCATATCTATACCAGAACATCCATAAAAACGCGTACAAACATGCTGTAACGAAAACGATAAAACATGCGTCAAAAAATGTTGAAAAAAAAATGGGTCAGGGTCTCACAAAAATAACAAAATAATTAACCAATATTTTGGTTCTTACGTCATTTCAATCTTGTAAAATATTTCGTCTGCAAAATTTGTGGTTCCATAAAATTTAAAACCCTAAGCCTTCCATTGCTTACTCTAATTATGCGCGTTTGCATTATATTTTTATCATATACCCTTTGAAGTCAGAATACTAATCACCAATTAAGCCCATACAATGGAAGCAGTTGATGTTCCAAGTAATGGTAGTACAATGTTCATTAGTGTATTAGAATCCTGATATGCGTTCTTATGAACTAGGTGTCATTTGAAATGGAGTTGTGGATTGACTTTATAGATTTTGGCAATCTGATTTGAGACTTTTTCTGGCTTTTTAATGTAATGGGATGAATCAAAAAGTCATGTAGTAATTTCATTTCAGCAAAATGTACATATTGAATATGGTAATTGCTTGGTTTGGTGTTTAGTATCCTTTTAGTGAATATGGTTCTTAATTTTCTGTATTCATCCATATTGGTTTTTGTAAATTTATTTTGCTTTTGAAGTCATAGACATGAATGGTTTAAGACCTTAGCGAAGATGGGATGAGCTCCCCATCATACCTTCTCCATTCCATACTCTTCAAGTCCTTGTTTCGTTAACTTAGAGTGGGCCCACAACAATGATCCACACCGTTCAACTCATAGGCGTCACAGACAAATATCATTCATGAAAAAATTAAGTTTGATTGAATATCGATAGGTATATGAGCAAATTGTGTTTAGCTTTCTAAAATAAGCAATTTTTGTTTAAAATGGATTGGGTAAGTTTAAATCGTTCATTTTGTAAAATAATATGTGATTGGTTCATATATCTATTGATATTCAATCAAGCTAGAGTTTTGCATAAATGATTTCTCTGTGGGGCCTATGGGATAAACAGTTTGGATTATTATTGTGAGTCCACTCCAGGAACACAAAACGAAGTCTTGAGGGGTATAGAGGGGAGCTTTTTCCTATGAAGCATCTTGATCAAACCCCAACCGCCATTTTCAGTTTCTAGATGGCAGGGTAATATTCGTTGAAGTTGCAAAATCCAGATCTGAGTTGCGCCAAGACATAAAGCAGAAACGAATACGGTAGTGAAGAGCTAAAGATCAATTTTTTCTCCTAATCCAAACCAGCTTCAACTGCAGGCCTGGTGGGCACTAGAAGGATAAACAGACCTTTAATGATCCAAAAATTTCATTGACTCTTAATGACAGTAATTCACTTTCCAAAGACTCCATTGATTCCATTGCTATATTATGACTATTCTAACCATGAGTTAGGGATAATAATGCCATCTCATTTCATCTACTTTGTTTCCTCCACTGCTTACATGGTTTGTTATATGTATATTGTAATAAATTCAGCTTCATGTTCTTGTCCCATACCACTATGTTCTTTGAGCATCTCCAATGGAGGAGCAAACTTTTGCGCTTTTGAGTGAAACCAAACGGAGAATTTGAATGTCATTAGGTTATATTATGTTGAGTTGCTGACCAGTTTACAAAGGGATTGTCAACAAAGATTTATAACATGTTATTAGATGGGTCTTTTGAGCAAGATATATACATTATTAGAGTTTGGTTCAATGGTCTTTATACTCGACGCTATTTTATGGAATGAAAGTATATTTTTATTTTTTCTATTTCCAGTTATTTGTGAATATATTATGTTGGATGATTGATAAATAAAAAAAGTTTTGAAAAGACAAATAATAGGGTTGTTTTGAGCAGTGTAATCTATATAATTTTTCCTATTATAGGTTGTGTTAGTGATGGTTACCAATGGTGCAATGCACAAAAGAGAATGTGACATAGATAATACACAACCGTCATAAATCACATTGATAATCTGAATTAATCATGGTATTATAGGTTCTAATTAGTATAAACCTATTTGCTGGTTTTTGAAAATTAGTGACAATGTACCAAAGTTTTTAAGAGTGGAATTTAACAAGTCAAAATATAATAAAAATGTATTTTTTCTAAAAAAATAAAATTTACCTTCCTCACAATTGACATAATAAGATTTAGTGGGAGAATGTTAAGCTTATGTGGCTCAATCTCACATTTTTTTTAAACATATTTTATATGCATTTAGATTTCACTAACTGATAAGCCAAACTGATAAGCCAATAAGACATAAAGCTTAATATAGTCTAATTAACTATTAATTTAGAAAAAAATTCTTTTAAGATAACATGGAAACGTTGGCAAAAAGGTATCATTCTAAAAGTTATCTTTTGGTCTCTTTTCTTTTCTCAATAAAAGATACTTTTATAAAATCCACCATTTACAGATACAGTTTTTTATTAATAAAATATATAATTATTCTGAAAGAATAGATACAAAACAAAAAAGGTGAGTCAAATATTAATGATTTCAAATAAATGTTTTATCTACTCGATTATACGGATATCAATGGCCAATGAATATATGTTCTTGAAATTTATTTTTTCTAGAAATATATTATGTTCAAGATCTTATGAATTTAATGTTAGACATAGTATTATAACCAACAAGTATAATATTTTTTCTTAACAAATAAACTAAAAATTTTAACTTACCTATCTAATTTTTTTCACTCAATTCAACCACTCAACTTACGCACACACCTAAATAATGCATATTGTTGTAAGTTAGTGTTGCAACCCACTCACATAAGCAGCGCACCCAGTGTTGGTCGACACACTCTCATAGTGGCATGTTGGTCGGATACATTATGTGGATTTTATCGAAATAATATATATATATATTAGTGATTGTGCCCATACATGATGCGTGTTTAATATTAGTAATTGTATAAAAATATTTAAAAAGAATTTATATAATAAAAAATTATATAATAAATTATAAAAACAAAATATCCTAATTACGAATAATTGTGGTAGTTTTGTAACTCCTTCCATAAATTTTTAAGTTATAAAATCTCCACTATTATAAGGGTAGTTTTGGAATAAAAAATACAGTTGGCTTCAAGAGACCAAAATGGGGAGTTTTATTTTAATAATAATTGTAGAGGATTAAGATTGAGATCTATGTGTCCTATCTACACTGGCCAGTCTAGTTTGAGATGTTGTTCATGTGTATCTATACAAGAAAGCGGTGAGATGTCCCACTGGTGACTTTACCGGTAGGTCCTCCAACGATCGAATTAGCCTTTGTTTTAGAGAGAGAAGGAGTAAATAAATTGACAGAGTTTTTGCTATATGAGAAAATGCATACATTCGTCTCTTAGTTTATTGGTTATTTATAGAGTAAAATATATTTGACTCGCTTGCAGGGTTTGACCCGACCCGAGCAGGTTAGGAGTCCTTTATTTGTTCTCACTCCAGCTGTTAGAACTTAATAGTGACTTATTAATAGAACCATGCCTCTATGTCTTTTTGTCCATTCCTTTTGTCATGTCAGACTACTCACTTATCCTTAGCTTCTGTATATGGTAAAGTCAACCATTCTTGACATCCTGTATCTGGTGGTAGTTGGGCTGCCCCCTAACTTTGCAACAGAGTCAGTGGGCTCAGACCTACAAACACTGACATCGAATGTAGCTGCCTCGAGATGTGCTATGCTCAACAATCCTCGATCAAGCTATCCGAGAAATAGTGACCTCAAGCTCCGAGCTAGGAGCTTCTCAAGCGGAGAGATCTCATCAAGTTGGGCTTCGCTTGGGTTGTGATATTATGTCGTGAGATTATGTCGGGCTAAGTGATTAGCTCTGTCTCGTAAGTCGAGTTAGTTCGCTATTAGCCGACATGGCCGTACAGTTCTCGGAATAAATATTTGACCTCCCTCGATAATAATAGTATAGATATATAAATTAGCAAGACAAAATTAATTAATCGAGTATTTTATTGTTATAAAAAATTTAAGTGTCAAAAATAGTTCTGGGTAAAAAGAATTGAACAAATCCTCAAAGATATATATATATATATATATATATATAATCAATTAACGAATAATTAATCAAATACTTATAAAAATTATTCAAGAAAATTTTATTATCAAAAAAAAAAATGCCAGGTACCTCATAAAAACTTCATTTTCACTTGAATGATCATATCGAAGTAAGTATTTATTATAGTTTTTGGTTTTTACTTATGAGTTGAAAATAATTTTTAAAAACTAGTTCTAAAAATTCATTACCCAGATTTTTTTTGTATTTTTAATTTTCTATATTAAGTGAAATAAATAAATAACAAAAAAAAATATTAGAAAATTACTAAAGAAAAAAAATTGAAAAAAGTAGGCATTTTAACTAGCCCAATCATAGTTTAGTTTGTCAAGGCCAGGTGTAGCCTAATATCATCTTCAAACGTTCCTTTCAGTTTATTTCATTTTCATTTAACAGGAAAAGAAAGAATTTTTTTTTTAATGTGTATTTCGTTTTTGAATAACGCTTTACTTGAAAGAAATATTTTTCCATAGAATAATTAATCATGTAAAAACCATAAAATTATGTATTGAAAAAAAGTTAAAAACTAAATTTTTTTATTAATTTTGTTGTAAACTAAATAAGTAACGAAAAATAATACTTATATATATATATTTACTTTCTTTCACTTCGCTTTTCTAATGAATCACTTTCTTATATAATTTTTTTGACAACCGAAGAACTCTATAGTAGTGAAGATTGTGGGATTCATGTTGAATATTTTTGATATTTTTATTAAAAATAAAATACGAAAACCTCAGTTAGTAATGCTTACCATTTTTATTTTTGTTTGTTTTTAAAATTGTTATTGAATGTTTTCAAGACTAGTTTTAATAATTATATTTTTCAAAGAAATTTAAATAAAATTTAAAATTTACTAAATTTTTGTAAATATAAAAAAATATTTTCACTTTTGTATTTATTAACATCTCATTTCTTCTCTCTCACTTGCCATATCCGACCTTCTCTAATTTTTTGAGAATTTGTATTATTCATTTAATATTATGTATGTATCTTTTATTCTACATAGTAGATGATTTAGCGTGTAAAGTTCAGCTTTCACACAAAAGTTCAGATTATCGGTTCTTGTACATATAAGCACTTTTGTTTATAATCTTAGATAGAACTAAACACACTATCGGTAGCATTGTGGTACAATTTTTTAATAAACTTGTTTTAATTATGAAAAATAATATAGTTCTAATTCACTGTAATGGTACACTTCGTGTGCATTAAACAAAATCGTATTGAGGTAATTATTTATATACTGACTATATAAAATAATTAATATCACATGGTTATTACAAGTTCTTGTACTTTTAGTCTCGAAAAAATTAATAGACATATGTATATTTAGTGTTTATTATTTTAATTCATAGAAGAGAGATTTTTTACAGGTCAATAAGTTCGGTGAATTGGATAATAGCACTACGTATATAGTGAATATTAATTATTAATAAAATCTACGTCACAGTGTGGGGATTGTGATATCTCTTAAGAAAGTCTATAAATTTTGATTATGTCAAACCATGCAGTAGATTTTGTATCTGACGTTTCAAATAAATTAAGTAGAAAGTTTTAAGAAAGTTATAACTGGTCGATTAAATAGAATTACCAGTAATTTAATTTAATCGATGGGTTTCTGCAATCTTAACACGGGGAGATAAGTAACTATTTAATAACATAGAGTTCAAAATTATTTTTGAGATAAAACTGAAAGTGTAATTATAATTCTTTAGTGGTATAAATTGTAATTTATGGAATTAAAAACTTAATATGGGTTGAATTAAGTTTTTTTTAATTACATAAGGAGCTCGAATCTTATTTACTCCTTAGATCCCTGTTGAAGCCTGTATATACCCCGCTTAACCCAATGACAACAAGGGTTTTTGCATTCCCATGAGAATTAGAAAAAAGGCACAGCTATAGTTAGGGTTTAATCATGAAGATCAGAGCTTACTCTTTGTTCGTGATTAAGTGTATGAAAATACGGTAAAAGGTCTAAGGTACATACAATTTTTTTGATTCGTGCATCTGTCTAGAAGATTTCAGATCTAGTGTTGAGATGAGATCAAACTAAAGAGATTTTGAAGGTATAATCCTTATTCTATCATGAAAGGTTTATCGAGTTTTTGCTATTTTTTTTTGTATAATTCGTATGCACTGTTCTTGATTCATAGAACCCTGTTTCCCAACACGATCGCTGTCATCTCAACCACTTTTAGTACTATTTCTATCCGGCCGAGACCTTCACTTACCACCTCACACCATCCCACCACCTCGAACAACCACCTCAAGGCTCAATCCACTAACTCTTTCTACGAGCAGCCACCTCCATCTACTAGCTCTTCTTACGAGCTACCACCTTCATTCACCATTTCTCCCATTCGCTGACATCTTTGCTGACCGGCCATCTTTTCCTTCTAGTGGCCACCTCTATTCATTGACTTTCGTTCTGACGATAATCTTCATTACCACATGAAATTATTATTCTTAATGATTTTGCCTACTTTTGCTTATCATCTCCGGTGGTTGTGGAGCATTTTTTTAAACTTTTGTACCCTTAAGCGCTTCAAGCTCACTATTATGCGTCGTAGTGACTGGACCACTTTCGGTCATTGTTGCCTATCACACATCCAACTACTATTACCATAGGCATCCACAACCCTAAATTATTTTCTTTGATCGCTCCTCTCCCACTAATTATGCCTTTCCGTCACTTATTACTTGTTTTGAAATAAATCTTTACAAAAATGTATAGTTTTCAAATGAGTTTTTTATTTTATTTTAAAAAAAATAAATAAATATTTTTTATTATTGTAAATGAAAAAAAAGTATAAAAAATTATCAAACAGACTAAAAAAGTTATGTTTTATTATTTGTAAAATGTAAAAGTTGAAGAGGTAAAATTATAACTCACCCAAAATCATTAGTTCTTCATGCATCAAACACCTCTACCCACAAATTAGAGGGTAATTATTCGGTACTTTTAGAGTATTTTGTGACAGTTTTATGTGGAACTATCATTTAATATTGTAGGGACAAATTTTATAGTATGAACATAGTGACTCACCTTTATTAAATAATTAGGAGATAAATAATAATTCACATTGTGTGGGTTGCAATTATTTATTAGTTAAAAAAAATAAAATGCCATTGCCTACATGATATTTTAGGGATATGTTTGTTAACTGGTGTAAGTTAGATGAGATTAATATATTGATTGATAACGAGGTGGGATTAGTAATGAGATAGTAATTTTTATACTTGATTTATGTAGAATTAGGTAATAGACTAGACAAACTCGTATTTAATTTGAGTGGTATTCAATAATGTGTTAGAATTAAATTTGTTAATTCTTAATAATACTGTGACGCCTCGTCCTATGTGCACGTCGAGACATACACAAATATAAATAAAGTGATATTCTAGTCATTCATTCATATTTACATACGTTAGTTATTACATCATAAAGGAGTTCTGAACTGTTCAAAAGTATATAACTATTACAGTTTCACTAAGAAATTTTAAAAATTACACTATGCACGGAAAAACTGAATAACAAAACAAAAAACAAAGGTCTCGAATCCTCAGAATGCATCAGCGGGATCCACGTGCTCTTAGAATTCACCCTGTTCTTCAAACACTTTTTCTCCCTCTGAGATGACTTCCTCCAAGAACTCCTCCTCACTTGTGACACGAATGCCATGAGCTAAAACCCAAAAGAAAAACACTCTAACCTTCTAACTAATCTCAAGACACAAAATTCACTACAACGCATATCAAGTAACACTTAAGCTCACTTTAAAGTCAAGGAGACCAAAAAATTTATAGCAGGGTAGCAGATAAGTCAATAAACATGCGTACATGAGATGCCATGTATGCAATGTAGATGCCCAACCCAACATACACCAGAGTATAATAGGAATTCCACACCGAAAATCACCAGAGTAGACTTTTATAGGTATTTGATCACCAACGCCATCATCGCGCCTTGTTGCGAGTAGTAAATGTTTCGCCGGGCTTTATGCCACAGCTGTTTTACTCAATGGCAACGGCATGGGGTTCACGCCATACTTCAGGCCAACAAATTCAATAATCAATGCCATCCTCCAGGCCAACAATTTCAATAATCAATCAATCAGTCATATCAGACATAAAATAAGCAGTTTGTCTCACCTTAAGATTCGTGATGCCTCCGCTAGTGTCAACCTAAAGTCTAAGCCATCAAAATCAGAATTCTAGCGACGAACCTATGGTGCCCAACAATATCCATAAACCATTTCAAACACTGAGAACATACCCAGGGTGTATAAATCATATTTTGTAATACTGAGGACACACCCAGGGTGTACAAGGGGAATTCATCCCAAATTATTTTCGAAAATGGCAACTAGGGATGCCCTAAACTCAGAATCAAGAAAGACAACTCAATATAACCCATCCCAACAACGGTTTGCACAGATGGACTCTAATATGCTAGGATGCAAGTGACAATTTTCATAGCGTGTACTATTGATATCAAGTGCAATAATTTATAGCGTGGCATCAATTAGCATGGCAAAGTTCATGGTGCAACTCGCAAAGAGATGAGTTGAGAGATATTTTGAGTGATATTGGACATAAGATTTAGAGGTTTTACTTACTTGTTTAGAAGATCAAATGAGGGTAGATGGTGGATTAGGACTTAGCTTTAGAAAAACTTTCTTGATTTTACCCAAAATAAACTTTCTTGATTCCTCCTTTTTCCTCATTTTCTCCCTTAAACTTATATGAACACTCAACAACAATGGAGATCTGGTTTCTCCTCTCTCTTTGGCCAAAAATTTGAAGTGAAGGAAATGGTGTTTGGCTTGGTTTATATAGGGAAGGGTTAGGGAACACGGAGGGGACAAAAGTCTACTTTGAAAACTTTTTTCCTTCTTTTTAATTAATGAGATTTGACTTGGTGCAACAATTGAGGCATATACATCAGATATGGGGTAGAGAAATACAGCGAGGGTCAGTTTGGGGGACAAAAATCTGATCCCCCATCAATCAAGGGGATTTTTTTTGGTTTACGTGCTCTTATTGTGCAAGAAAATACTTTAGAAGTTAATTTGATATATCTTTTTGGTGTTTTTTGCTACTGAAATATATTATTTTAGTATGTTAGTGATAAATTTAGTATTCTCATTAATTATCATAGTTTCCATAACAATTGATTAAATAGATGTAGTCTTTTAAGTCAAATTAAGCAATTTTGACAATATATGACTTTTTGATTTATTTTATTGTGTATGAACTTTAATAATAATTTGTTTATTTTTTTAAACCTATAATACCATATTATTATGTATATTACTTGTTCAACAAGTGTTGAATCATCATAATATTTGATTTAATACCTTTCTCATCTTTTTAAGCTAAAAAGAAAGCAAAAAGTTATTTTTTAGCACAACTTCCAATGTGGCCAGCCACTAAGGGAAATTTTGGTCATTTTTGATATTATTTTGTCATTTGCTACTTAAATTGCACTTAAATATTTGATTTAAGATGTCCATATGTCAAAATTTAGATTTTAAAGACTTTTTGCTGTATTAGGGGCAAAATGGTTATTTTACCTTACTTATGAGGATTTTTGATTTTTGATTTATTATTTCATGATATTTACTTAATTTAGAATGTTGGGAGACTCTCCGGGTGTTAAGATTTTGTTGCCTAAGTTTGGGACATTTTTAGGGTTTCTAGGTTGAATTTAGGGTTTCCAAGTTGTGTTAGGGTTTTAAATCTCTTCTGTGCTCTATGGCCTCGTGGGCTATCTGTCAGTAACAGTTAGGGCTTGGGCTCGGGCTTGGGCTGGGTCTTTACACGGGTAATTATTAATCAGGTTGGTACGACCAGGGTCTGGACCGGGTCGTTACAAACTAACCCCCTTACACAAATTTTGTCCCCAAAATTTTGTCTCATACTTCATCATGGAAAAGGTTAGGGATGGTTTGCTAGCATCACTTCTCTTTTAGGTTGTGTCCTTGTTTACTTGAGTCATTTTTTATTGAGAGTGTGGATAAGGCCAGGCTTATATGTTCAGCGCTTAGAGTAATAGCTGTTTTGTCTTACTAACATCTTAAACTGATTACTACGTAATCATCAAGGATCATGCCACATATCCATGGCGTGGGGGGTGTTTGATTGGTGTTAACCTAAAAGTTTTTATCCTTCAAGCATACCTTTTCCTGGGACGATGCAGCGAGTTTAACTAACGAATAACTTAGGGTTGCGTATGCGACGTACCTCCGATCATCAACGAATACCCTTTTTTTTTTCTTGTGAAGGCGAGCATTCCGTCCATTGATTCCCTTGTTGGTCAAGCTGCATCATCCTTCCCAAACCACCTGTTCCTTTTTGACGAATATTGTAGTTTCTTCTCCTTGGTAATGGCTATTCAAACTTTTTATGTCCGGACTTATTGCAATTATAACAGAGTACTGAGTTTGTCTCCTTTATTCCTAGTTGTTCCCTTCTGCCATCTTGAAGGTAAGGTTTTGGGCGTGTGGACTTCTCGTTGTTCCTTAGTGGTCCTCTTTGATTGTCCTCTCCACTTTTTACCAGGCAATGAGCTATCTTATGCCCAGGTTGGTTGCACTTATAACAAGCTCTTACTGTTATTCGCTGTTGCTTTGTTGCCTTGATCCAAACCTCAGTTGTTTAGAAAAAATCCTTCTTCTCAGGTGCTGGGATATTCTGTACCTCTAGGTCCAATAAGTACCATGATCCCATCTGGGGTGCCTTCCCCTGTGATCGATCCAAATTGACTACTAGGTCTTGCAAGATTTGTGCTAGGCTTGGGACGTCCACTTCCTCCCCAGTCCCACATACTTTCACTGAGGATCCATGGTTCTGTCTTTATCCTGCCATCTTTAAGAATAAAAAAGGAAAAGGGTAATTGAATTGTCTGATACGGTTGGTTCTACTTATAAGGTGAAGGCATGACACACAACATGTTTATTGGCATGAAGAAGTCCTATTCGATGAGATTCTATCATTCTTACTGTAGATTGTTAGCACATGACAACTATTTTAGGTTCTATATGAATTCCTGTACTGAGCTCTGGGTCGCTCTTTATTGACTAATAAAGATTTGTTCCTACCAATCAGTCCATTCGGTTTCTATTTTGCGCATTGATAACTTGTAGCATTGCTTCTTCACAAAACTTCATATAATTGCAAAAGCTAGCTCGGGAGCTATTGTTGTAGGTGGGCTCAGACCAAAGGTAAATATGTTCCTCGGCTACCTTTTTAAATCCCATTACATAAACTCTTAACATGCTCTTGTTGGCTTCGAACAGTGCGTGCGGATTGTCTATCAATTCTGAAGGTGAGATACAGGTCTCAGTTGAGTATAGTAGGGAACTCATGTTGATGCAAAAATCTCATGGATGTACTTTTTGCTTGTAGTTATCGATGTGCTGTGAGGTCCATTGATAGAAGGCGAGTGGTCTTAGTGAGGTGATCTACTATAACCCGAATGCTATTGGTTTTTGAGGTGGTATTGATAATCCTGATGACAAAGTTTGTAGCTATATATTTCCATTTTTTCTATAGTCTTTTCAAAGGTTGCTCCATTCCTCTTGGCTTCTACCGTTTGTTCTTGACGTGCTAGTATGTTAAGTTTAAATGTCTCTTCCAATAACTGGATCGTTTTCTCAGGCGGTTGGTCATTCTAGGGTAAAACGAACACGATAAAAGGTATGGTTGTGGTAAATATCTAGTCATGTGACCCATTGTGACTTGGTGGTTAATTCTTCATCAAGCTCCAAATGTTCATTGTTGTGATCAAGATTCTTCATTCTTTGATAGTGACGGCAAAAACCCGGATTCTAACATTTTGGTGGGAAAGCTAGCGTGAATATCGATGTATATAGACATATCTCCTTTGCTAGCGTACTAAGGTTATCGTAAGTTTGAACTTTCTTACTATCGGTATAAATCTTGTGCTTCTTGATTTATCTAAATGGGTGGGTCAGCTATGAACTAGTATGGGAAAGTTTAAATTTTTGCCATACGGTGGTGTCACGAACCCTTTGGTGTGAAATTGTCGTTTATAACTTTAGATTGCTGATGGCATAATCTTATTTGTCGGGACCTTTGAAAAGATATAGTTAGTTGAATAAGCCCTTACTTAACCATTTTTGCAGGCGGGAGTCTTGATCTTCAAAACTTTTGTTAAACGCGGACGTTGACAGGTATTCTAAGCCATAACATCAAGAAAAAATCTACTTCGTGCTTGAAGAGGTGTTAGGAGGTTTTCGTGCATCATCTCAGTTTCCTATGAAAGTGTTAAGGCCTAATGACGTAATATTTTGATTATCATTGTTACTCATAGATCTAGGGGGCAAGGTTTTGAAGGTCGACAGTTAAAAATATGCGCGGGGTTAGAACATCTTAGGGTGGAACCTAGGTGGTTTGACGATAGGTTGGATTAGGGCAAGGGGTGAAGATTAAGGCAATTATTGTTGACCCAAATTGAGAGGTCAATTGAGGCTCAGGTGCATTGGACATAAGTCTTGAACAACTAATAAAGATTACAAAGGGGATGTTCTCGGGACCAATCTGTGTAATATTAGATCTTGACAAAAGATATGTTTAAGAAATGGGTAGCTAAACTACATATTTTTCTTGAAGTTATGTCGGCCTAACGTACTTTAATCCAAGCTTCCAAGTTGACTCTCCAGGTTGGGATTTCGAGAGTAAACAAAGAATTCACAAAATTACTGCACAAAAGTGCGGTATTAGGATCAAGAGAATTGTATAAGGGTAAAATATTTCACCAATGTCGAACATTCAAAATCAGTGTTATTATAAAGGAGGACACGCAAAGGGATTCAATCGGGTATGAGAGTTGATATAAAGGCTTGAGAAAGGAACTCATAGGGATAGAGTTGTGGGATTCTAACGGTGGTTTTTGTAAAACTTAGGCTAGCTTGTTAACTTGTCGGTGGTTCGATTATCTATCGGCTATTCTAGGAGAGTGTTGAGATTTGGGGGTTGTTTCAATTCTTTATTGTTTTCATGCTTTGGGATCTCGTGGAACTTAGTTTGAGATTATGAGATAGCTTATGAAGAATTCAACAATAAACATTTGCTTTTCATTCTAACACATAATCAGTACAAGGTTTTCAAAAGTTCACAAAATACACGTACAACATCCAACAAAGGAAAGATACAATGCCTAACGTGCTAAGGCCTAGAAGAACAGATGCGGATAGAAGTAGAGGATAACTGAGTAACGCTCCCACGTCTCCTCATAGATACCGTAGCATCGCCACTGCACTTCCACATGCCAAAAGTCCTCCGGTCCCATGCGAACCTTGTTGATTATGGATACTGGTACCTCCAGGTATGTTTTTGGATTGTTAAAGTCGATTGCCTGGTCGCACAGGTTGATGATTCTTTTCTTATCTCTTGGTTTCTGTGTCTGCATCTACCTTGCATCCATCCCATCCCCTAATAGCTCTTCGAATCCCGATGGTACATTCAAACGATAGATGGTCTCGCCACATCTCTCTAACACTCTTAGTGGACCCATGTACCTTGGGAAAGACTCCAACTTTTTTCATGTAACACCCCGACCCTTCACGTAGCAATGATATTGTCCTCTTTGGGCAAAGCCCTGACGATTTTATTCTTCCTAGGGGTTACCCATCCTTGCATTTCTCCCGCCCAAGAACACTTAACTATGGAGTTCTGCTAGAGTTTCTACCACATGGAAAAATGCCTCGTTGAATATAAGAGTCCAAAGTTTTTCTTTTATAGCTCAGAAACTCTCTCTCCCTTTCCGATGTGGGATTCCAAGATATTACAATCTACGCCTTTAGTGCTGCACGTCCCTGTGTAGTAGCATGCTAGCTCCGGTAGCCTGCCAGTCCTTATCGACCCGCCCACTCTGTAGCTCGCCCACGTGTCACGCGAGACGGCAGAGGTCCACACTCGGAGGTGAGGAGAGTCGGCTCTTATACCATCTGTAACACCCCGACCCTTCACATGGCAATGATATTGTCCGCTTTGGGCAAAGCCCTTACGATTTTATTCTTCCTAGGGGGTCACCCATCTTTGCATTTCTCCTATCCAAGCACGCTTAACTACGAAGTTATGCTAGAGTTTTTACTACCTGGGAAAAAGCCTTGTTGAATGTAAGGGTCCAATATTTTTTTTTTATAGCCCAGGAACTCCCTCTCCCTTTTCGATGTGAGATACCAGGATATCACATTTCATTTTCACGTCCTTTTTGAAAAAACTCTTGCATAATCCTGTTCTCCAACACGATAGTCTTTGCGGTACTCTTGGCGGCTTCAGTAGATCACTACGTCCGTTGCTTCATCACCGTCCGTCTCTGGTGGTGGTGCCTCTAGTGGATCATAAAAGAAAGCGATGGCTCGCTCCTCGTTCTCGCTATCTTCATCATCAGGTTCCTCCTCATCCTCCACCTCAAAATCATCCACGTTTCCTACCTCATATGGTTCTTCGTCTGTTCTTGCTTCCCCAGCCTCTTCTCCTTTATGAATTGACCACTCATCCAGGAACATCCATGCCGATGAAAATATGTCTATCGGGCCTTGTTCTTCAACGGGTTCTTCCTCGAGGTCTAAGTCTTCTGGTTTAGGTGTTGCCTATGGTTCTCTAGCCGGCTCTGTGTCGGACGCCATTCTAAGATGAGAGACGATTAGGAAGAGAAACTTAAGGTATGAATTTTATATTTTTAGAATTATAAGTGATAATTTAATAATATAAACACTCTACAAAGATTCTACGCTATAAAACTCGTGGTCTCCCATAATCCAAGGCTTGAAGGTTCACTAAACCTAGGTTTTGATACCAACTGTGATGCCCCATCCTCCGGACACGTCGGGACATACATAAATATAAATAAAGGAATATTCTAGTTATTAATTCATATTTACATACATTAGTTATTAGTTCATAAAGGAGTTTTGAACTGTTCAAAAGTACATAACTATTATAGTTTCATCAAGAAATTTTTAAAATTACACTAAGCACGAGAAAATGAATAAAAGAACAAAAGCGAAGGTCTCGAATCCACAGAATGCATCAGTGGGATCCACGTACCCTTGGAACTCACCTTACTCTTTAAACTCTTCTTCTCCCTCTGGAATGACTTCCTCCAGGAACTCCTCCTCAACTGTGGCACGAATGCCATGAGCCAAAGCTCAGAAGCAAAACACTCTAACGTTCTAACTAATCTCACGATACAAAATTCACCACAATGCATATCAAGTAACACTTCAGCTCACTTTAAAGTCAAAGAGACCAACAAATTTATAGCAGGGTAGTAGATAAGTCAATAAACATGTGTATATGAGATGCCGTGTATGCAATGCAGATGCCCAACCCAATATACACCCAGATTATAACTGGAATTTCACACCAGGAATCACTAGAGTAGACTTTTATGGGTATTTGATCACCAAAACCATCATTGCGCCTCGTTATGAATAGTAAATATTTCGCCGGGTTTCATGCCATAGTTGTTTTATTCAATGGCAACGGCATGGGGTCCGCGCCATATTTCAGGCCAACAAATTCAATAATCAATGCCATCCTCCAGGCCAACAATTTCAATAATCTTAAGGTGTCCCATCTTAAGATTCGTGATTCCTCTGCCGGTGTCAACCCAAATCTAAGCCATCAAAATCAGAATGCTAGCGATGAATCTATGGAGCTCAACAATATTCATAAATCATTTCAAACATCAGGGACACGCCGAGGGTGTATGAACCAAATTTTGTAACACTGAGGACACGCCCAGGGTGTACAAGGGAAATTCATCCCAAAATATTTCTAAAAATAGGAACCCGGGACGCCTTAAACTTTGAATCAAGAAAGACAACTCAATACAGCCCATCCCAACAACGGTTTGCACAGATGGCCTCTAATATGCCAGGATTCAAGTGACAATGTTTATAATGAATACCATTGATCTGAAGTATAACAATTTATAGTATGGAAAAATTCATGGTACAACTCGTGCATATTATGATTCAAAACTTATTGAGTTTTAATCATTCTCATAATATGATTCAACACTTATTGACATGAGTTATAATCATCAAACCTTTACTTAAAAATTCTAATCAACCAATTCAAATCAATCATCATATAAAACTCGGGTCTCACGACAGAAAGTACTCAAACATACACATAGCAACTTTTAAGGCCAAAATTGAGTATTAAATTAAAAGGGTCGACAAGGTTTTGGGGCATCTAAGTTTGGAATCAAGTTACAATTTTTAAACACCATTTAGATAAAAATATTTTTTTACAACTCTTATATTTAACACTAAGGTCAAAACCTAAGGCAAACGGGTGAATAAAGCATCCTAAGAAAAAACGATTCAACACTTTTCTCAAGATTTTACCGAAATTATGCCTTTGTTGGTCTCAATTTTAGGGTACCATATCAAGTCCAAATGAGCCCATTTTTAGATATGTTCTATTTTACCATGTACCCTACAAGTTTGATGTTTAGTGCTAAGGGTTGTTATTTGCAACACTTTAGAGTTTTTGGCTATTTTAGGAAATAGGTTCTGTCAGCCACCAAAACTCAGTAGAGCCGGTTTGTGACATAGTTTGAAACTATTTTGAGGGACCATCCCAAAGCATCTAGGTATGATTTTTGAACAAAATGTAGTTCAATGTGTTATATACAATGTTCATGTAGAACACTTTTGGAGTAGATCAATTAAAATAGGGGTTTTGGACTACACATAAATATGTGACAAAAGTGTTCTTTGAGGGCTGAAACTCAATAGAGAATTTCAAAGGCCTTTAGACCTATCAAAACTCAATTTTTTATGTTCATTTGTGGTGGGTAGATAGATATACATGTTATCTACAACTCTTATGATTTGACCAAAGTTTGGATCTCATTATAAACTAGGGTTTTTAGGCCGGTAGTGTTGACTGGTCCGAAAATGACACACTTTAGTAAAATTTCAATATCTCGAGTTTTACTTATTCAAATGAATTGAAACCAACTTTGGATGAAAGCTAATACAAAAATATAAATCTAGACATAAAGAACATGGTTAGATCAACTTTATAAGTTGAGTTATGGCATTCCAAAATTCGGGATAGAAATATCTATGTTCTGAAAAATCAAGTCTCTTTATGTTTAAGGTTTCTACTTATGATATGTCAATGTCTTGTTTCATTTCTTTACATGCTTGTATTTTAGACATGAATATCAAGGTTCCAGCATACTTATAAGTCATCAAACTCAAAAATAACAGTACACAACAACATCTTATATCATCCAAAAACACAACAGTCCCTAATTCTCAACTACGACGCTTTTTCGATTTGTTTTCGGTTCTCGATTCTTAAAGTGTTTAAAGAGATGAGTTGAGGGATATTTTTAGTAATATTAGACATAAAATTTAGAGGGTTTACTTACTTGTTTAGAAAATCAAATGAGGGTGGATGGCGGATTAGGACTTAGCTTTAGATAAACTTCCTTGATTCCTTCTTTTTCCTCATTTTTCTCCCTCAAACTTATATGAACACTCAACAACAATGGAGATCTGGTTTCTCCCCTCTCTTTGGCTGAAAATATGAAGTGTAGGAGAGGGTGTTTGGATTGGTTTATATAGGGAAGGGTTAAGGAACAAGGAGGGGACAAAAGTGTACTTTGAAAACTTTTTTCCTTCTTTTTAATTGATGAGATTTGAGGAGATTTGACTTGGTGCAACATTTGAGGCATATACATCATATATGGGGAAAATAAATAGAGCTAGGGTTAGTTTGGGGGACAAAAATCTAATTCCTCATCAATCAAGGGGCTTTTTCTTGGTTTACGTGACCTTATTGTGCAAGAAAATGCTTTAGAAGTTAATTTGATATATCTTTTTGGTGTCTTTTCCTACTAAAACCTATTATTTTAGTATGTTTATGATAAACTTAGTATTTTCATGAATTATCATAATTTTCATAGCAATCGATTAAATAAATGTAATCTTTTAAGTCAAATTAAGTTATTTTGACAATATATGATTTTTTGACTTATTTTATTGTAAATGAACTTCAATAATGATTTGTTTGCTTTTGTTAACCTATAATTTCATATTATTATATATATTGCTTGTTCAACAAGTGTTAGATCATCATAATACTTGATTTAATACATTGCTCGCCTTTTTAAGCTAAAAAGATAGCAAAAAGCTATTTTTTGGCACAACTTCCAGTGTGGCCGGCCACTAAGGGGCATTTTGGTCATTTTTTATGTTATTTTGTCATTTTCTACTTAATTACACTTAAATCCTTGATTTAGAGTGTTCATGTGTCAAAATTTAAATTTTTAAGACTTTTTGCTGTATTAGAGGCAAAATGGTCATTTTTTTCTACTTATGAGGGTCTTTGATTTCTAATTTATTATTTCATGATATTTACTTAATTTAAAATGTTGGGAGACTCTTCGGGTATAAGATTTTGTTGCCTGAGTTTTAGACTTTTTATGGTTTTCGGGTTGAACTTAGGGTTTTTGAGTCGCGTAAGGGTTTTGAACCTCTTTCGTGCTCTATGGTCTCATGGGCTATCCGTCAATAACAATTAAGGCTTGGGATGGGTGTTTACATGGGTCATCATCAATTAGGTGGTTACAACTAGGGTCTAGACCGGGTCGTTACAATTACCCTTATGATGTTTCAATGATTCACTTGTGCGATGAAGGCCCTATTTGTTTTTCTCTTTTGTGTTGTAAGTTTTTGGTTTACTCATTTTCTTTTTCATAATTTTTGTAAATTTTTTTTAAATAGCTTTTTGTTTTTTTTTTCTTTTTACTTTTATTAAAATGCAATATGCCCTCACTTTTTCCTCCTAAATTTCCAAGCAAATTGTAAATCACCTTCCTCTGGCTTAGTACAATTTACAAAAAAAAAAAGAAAAAATAAACTCTTGATAGACCTAAGACACCGTCTGGACTTAGGAATACTTAGATAATGTTTCGCATATGATTAGGATTTTATTTGCCTGGCCCACTAGGACTTTAAAAAACCTAAGGATCGTCTCACGAAACTAGGACCTCGACAACGCTTTGCATATGACTAGAGTTTGATTATTTCTCTTTCTTCATACTTTTTGCATTTCATTTGATCTAACTATTATTTATGTCATTTGATCTTTTTCTTTTTGCTTTTACATGCTGATCAATCTATCCGTGGCTTCGGTGGCTCTAGAGATGTGCTAGAGTGGTACGCTGCTCTCCCCACACGTAGTTGAACTCTTGTAGTAAGTTCTGGCTTCGCTCGCTTGATACCATTGCTAGGTGAGACCAGCAATGATAGGATCTAGATGACAGCACTAGTGGAGAGGTGGTGGGAGACCACCATCACGTTTCATTTCACAACATTTGAGGCGACCCCAACTCCACTTGACTTTGCCATGCTTACCGACATTTGGGTTAGCGACGATCCCATCCCTTTCGATTTCGACATCCCACGATCTACGAAGGCTCTTACTTACTTTTCGGGCACTGTTCCAACCCAGATGGACCAAGGGCGTGTTAGGTACACTTGGTTTTACTCGTATTTCTTTCATTTCCACTGCATAGAGCCCCGCCACTAAGAGTGGGTCGCCCGAGCTTTTCTATTGTACATGTTCGGTGTCTCCTTGTTTACGAATAAGGAGAAGACCGTCCATCTTCATTATCTGGGAGCCCTCTTCCACATGGATCAAGTCGCGTCATATTACTGGGGAGGCGCTGCTCTTGTTACCCTCTACGACTCTATGAGGGCAGTAACAAGGATCCCATAGGAGCTGAGCGTAGGGGGATACTGGAGGATCTAGGAGGTATATTCTTATCTCTGTATTTCTATGCTTCTATTCGTTTACATATCTACCATCCGTTCTTCTGTTGACTTCTTCTTTCGCAGTTGGGGAGCTACGAGATCCTCGGGATGCACATCCCAGCGAACTCATATGATGATCCTCTGGTTATTCCTCGTGTAGGTCGGTGAGCGAGGGGCCTCAAGGGGAGAAAGCATGGAGGGAAGAGTTTGGACCGATTTTGCGAGTCTTTAAACCAACTGACCCTTGACCAGGTATAACTTCTGCCTCCTGTTCTCTGCTCATTGTTCATACTGTTTGTTGTTCACCACTGCTTTGTTCATTGCTGATCACACTGTTCTCACTGTCCACCAATTTGTCACTAATCTGTTCCTTGCTCTGTACCGTTCAATGATACTGATCTGCTCTATGTTCTGCCTCTATTTTGACCAGACATGTTCTTCCTTCCTTTACAGGTCCAATGGGATGTTTAGCGGGGGATAGAGGAGAGGGCTAGTGCAGATATGATATGCAGTCGTGGCACCTCTAGGTTGAATGTTTTGTTGGAGGGCCTGTTCTGTCGGGAGTGATATATGAGAGAGCGAGTCATTTGGTAGTCCCTTAGCTAGATCACTTTTGGATCCCTGTGTCTCCTCCACCTTCCATGCATCAGGCAGACTATATGGGTGACCTCGACATTATGGTGGAGGTAGTTAGTGTTTTTGTGTATTCTTTTTTGAAGCTGACTGGAGATTATATGACATAGGCGAGGGGACATTTGATGGGATCGACGGGTCCTCGTCCAGTAGTCGCAGGGGTTCCACTAGCTAGACAAGGTACGAGGCGACGAGGAGCAACTACAACAGATGTGCCGGCAACAGGAGCAGGAGTTGGTGGGGTAGGAGTTGGGGTTGCTGGTGCTACTGGAGTAGGAGATGGAGTAACTGTGGAGGTACTGTGGGTCGTCACAGTTTTTGTGACAAGGTATCCTTTTGATATTCCCATTCCAGTTCCTCTAGCTCTGGAGTTCAGAGTAGATCTTGGCCAGGTTTGTTTCCTTTTCACATCTTTCTTCTTACCTTTCTTTATTTTAAGTTGCTCAGTTCTTACTCCCTCTTGGCAGGTGGATCAGTCTTTGTTGGATCGTCACATGCTCCTGATGAGTGGCATGAGGACATTAATCTGCCAGCAGGATGCCGCTCTCTGTTCAGCCGAGGTCGTCTTCGCTCCCGCAGCTGTCGAGATTGTGAGTATCTCCCAACTTTCTCTTACTGTTTATCTCTATATTCTTTTCTCTGTCCTTACCCTCATTTCTTTTTCACAGTCGCGTGCTCTAGTTTGTGGTCGGGGCCGTGTCACTCGTGCTACTTCTTTTCGGGCCCGTTCTAGAGGATCCTCATCAGCCTAGAGTCGTCTGAGGGTAGTCTCTTCTTGTAGCATGATGATGACGATGATGATTTTGATGAGCTATTTGACTCTGTCGAGGCTAACCCTTCAGATGCTGGCCCTTATACCCGTTGAGTCCTCTAGAGAGAGAGAGAGAGAGAGAGAGAGAGAGAGATCTTCCCCTTCATTTTATATACATTATGATACATTCCACATACATTTTGATGCTTTTATGATACGCTTGGTTTTTTCAGGCCTGCGTGCCCTAGGTTTTATTTGATGATGGGCCAAGGTGCCCCTACTACACTTTTAGATACACTTGGGCCTTCGAGCCTTTTACCTTTTTATTTATATGATTGTGCTTGCATGATTCTTCTTCCTTTTGCTTGAACTATCTTGATTGCATGATGCATGATATAAATCTTGAGTTACCATCTAAACTTATGCAAACAAAATGAATATCTTATTTGAAGAACACAAATAACGGAAAAGATATCATAGAACACAAGAAATACAAAAAGGAATATAAAAGAGGCACACCCGCAACCTTTGAAGGTTGCAGGCACAAGGTTTGAACCTTGCGATTGCAAGGAAGTTCAAGGGGAAGGACACAGTTGCAATGGTGGGAAGGTTGCGGTCATGTATTGCATGTTGCGGTTGTCCTTTGGATGTTGCGGTCGTGACTTCCAAGGTTGCGATCGAAAGCATCTCTGGGCTTTTTCGAGCCTTCTGATGTTTAGCCTCTTCATGCCTTATAAGTATGGACTGGGGTCCCCCATTTTCTATCACTTTCACCATAATGGCTTCCTTTCATAGCTTACTCTCTGCATGGATAGAAGAGTTTTCACCCATTGAGCACTTTAACTTCGCCTCGTTCGGTATTAACTCTATATGTTTTCTGATATCTATTAAGATCAACGAACCACTGCTATGGGCTACTGCACAATTGTGGGATCCACAATCCCATGTTTTCTGCTTTAGCCTTGAAGAATTGTGCCCCACTGTTGAAGAGTTTGCTGCTATTTTGGAACTCACCCCGAGGAGGTCTGTTGTCATGCTGACTTTCTTTCTCTGTAATTGGCAATAGATAATACAACTCTGTGGCTTATCCAAGATGGAGGCCTCCCTCTTGACATCTGAGACTACCTAGATGTTCCTTAGATTATAGACAGATTTTGTCCTACTGCGACCTTAGCGATTTTGGCTTTCAGTTACGATGCTGCTATGCCTTGTGTTTCTGCCTTCTTACTCTTTACGTTCTTATTTCTTCTGATAAATGAGTCAGTTGCTCGCTACTTGACATTGCGAGTTAGATGTGATTGGGGAAGGACTTTGTCCCGATGATACTTGCTGAAACTTTGATTGGCTTGGACGCTGTTCATCGAGGTGCGACTACTACATTTGTCGGTAGCCCCTTCCTTTTCAGGTAAACTCAAGGTCTTCCTTTTCAGCAGTTCTTTATTAGCATGTCCTTGGTGTTTTCAACGTTTCAAAGCGCCCACGCACTGCCCCTCGGCCCTACACAACCCTTTTTCATCGAAGGGAGCAGATTAATCACCTCCCACTTACCTCTTCCTCAAGTCTTCGACAATCAATTCATCCTCTCTTGGGACTTTTATCGGGAGCCCTCTTGTTATGCTCTTAAGGGGGCCAGTTTCACTCCAACTCAGTTGGAGGCAAAAACTGCCCAGATCATTGTTTTTGTCAATAATTTTTCGTAAAAAATTAATTAGACGGGCAAACGCTGAAACGGGCTCCAGATAAAACTGTTGACGAAGAACGATAAAAAAAAATCCGTGCAACCAAAGTTAATTTAGAAGAATATCTCTTGTCGATCTAATCTCCAACTACGACTTGATTTTGAGTTGAAACTCTAGTAAAATCTTTTACTGTATTTTCTTACGCGATCCTCGAACGTAGTGTGGGTTACGATCCTCCGAGAACTCGTACCGTTAGAACCCCAATATATTTTAGTCTCGAAAGACAAAAATAATATCATAATAATAATGATATATGAATTATCAAATTCAAATTGGTTCAGCTTACCCGCGTATATATAGGGCCACAGTAGGGACTTGGAAAATAATTATGAGTTAGACTTCCAGTGGAACACAGACACCTACTAGAGGTTTCTGCAATTATGGAAAGACATGCAGCGATTTCTACAATTTTCATAAAACACCGAATCACAGTTCACACCACTAAAGAACTGTAATTACACTTTGACCCATAATCTCAAGACTTTCTTGCATTGAGCTCCTAATATTAAATGCTTACCATTTCTCCCCACGTTAAGATTCTCGATACCTGCAAATTAAATTTAATTACTGACAATTTAATTTAATCAAAATCTTGATATTTCTTAAGCCTTTCCACTTAACTTATTTGACCGCCGAATAATTAAATCCACCTATAAGGTTTAGCCTAGTCAAAACTTATAAGCATCTTTAAGGGGTATCGTTAATCCCGATATATTGGGACGTGGATTCCGTCAATAATTAATATTTTTCATATAAATAATTTTACTATTCAATTCACCGGGAATATAGACCCATATAAGACCGCACTCTCTAATTAATCAAAATAACGAATTTTAAATATATGCAAATCAATAATTATTTCAGGATTAAGAGGATACGCACAATTCATAATAATCATGGGGTATGAATTAATTTATATAGTCAGTATAAAATTAATTACTCTAAATGTCCCGTTCAATACACACAAAGTATACTGGCACAGAGAGTCGGAACAATAGACGGCGCTATTATCTATTCCTTGTAACTAAGACATGCCTACTAAAATTCTGTACCACAGTCGTACCAATGGTATGCCCATTTCCATCTAAACTGTGAACATAAAACTTATATTCTGTAAGAACCTAAAATCTGGTCTTCTGTGTATAAGCCGTACTCTATACACCAGATTAAATAATATACAGAATATTGAACATCCATGCATATCAAAGAAATAATATACATACATTGCTCATAAAGATTCTCATAAAATGAAAAATTTATTTTATTAAAAATAAAAATAAATATTAAAAATATGATTTTCAGTATATCAACCATAACAATCACCCACTTATACTCAAAATCATGTTGTTGTACATCTGACTCCCATGCCCTGTACATGACTATCAAAGTCTTAGCCGGTAAACTCTTTGTAAAAGATCTGCAAGATTGTCACTTGATGTTAGCTCTATGTCTGACTAAAAATCTGAATCTGTGTACCCTAAAGGTACTAGACTGTCTTCCTGGTAAATCAACATATAATCTTTAGTCCTTTTTAGGTATTTGATTATATTATTTACTGCAGTCCAATACTCCTGTCCTAAATTAGATTGATATTTGCTAACCATGCTAACGACAAAGCAGATTTCGGGTCTAGTGCAAAGCATAGCATACATGAGGCTTCCTACTGTCGAAGCATAAGAAACCGCCTTCATCCTCTCTATCTCATCAGGTGTTCTAGGACACTGATCATTGGATAGAGTGATTCCATACCTGAAACGGAGAAAACCCTTTCTTTGAATCCTACTTACTAAAATGAACAAGGATAACATCGATACACTTTGCTTGTAATAAGCCCAACATCCTTTGTTTTCGATCTCACACAAGCTTGATCCCAAAGGTGTGACTAACTTCTCCTAAGTCCTTCATATCGAACTGCCTAGATAACTACACTTTTACCGTAGATAATGCCCCACATCATTTTCGATGAGCAAGATATCATCTACATAAAGTACTAGGAAGATCACCACACTTCCGTTATGCTTCTTGTACACACAGGACTCATTCGGACTGTGATCAAAATCGTAAGACTTTGTAGCTTGATCAAATCGAGTGTTCCAAGACCTCGATGCCTGCTTAAGTCCATAAATAGGTCTCTTAATCTTGCACAAAATGTGCTTCTGGCTCTTTGCTATGAATCCGTCTGGTTGTATCATATAGATACACTCGTTAAGACTTCCGTTAAGAAAAGCTGTCTTGACGTTCATTTGTCAAATTTCGTAATCGAAATGTGCGGCAATGGATAAGAGAATCCGGATAGACATAAGCATAGCTACTGGCGAAAAGATTTTCTCATAGTCAATCCTTTCTTTCTGAGTGAACCTTTTAGCAACAAGCCTAGTTTTGAAAGTTTCAACCTTCTCATCTACTCATCTCTTCTTCTTGTAGATCCACTTGCATCCAATGAATTTTATCCCTTCGGGTGGTTTTATAAGTTCTCAGACTTGATTGGAATACATAGATTCTATTTCTGAATTCATGGCCCTTTGCCAAAGATATGCATCTTTGTCTTGTAGTGCTTCTTTGTAGTTATAGGGCTCGGTATCCAGTTCTGTTGGGATCTTGTCATAAGACCCTCCCAATAACATATACCGGTCAGGTTGATGAACAATCCTCCCACTACGACGAGGCACTACCTGTGTCTGTGTACTAGCAGTAACAGGTTGTGCAGAATCTGAACCCTGTGCATCAGCACCCTGTTCTTGATTTGTACCTGTCCCGATAATTCTCCCACTATGACGAGGTAATGGAATATTAGTGACTTGTGGTTCCTCTTCCGTTCTACTGGTATTTCCTCTCAGTTTTTCTAGAAAAATTTTGCTATTGGGCCTGTGGTCCATAATATAATTCTCTTCCAAGACTTGGGTATTGGTGCTAACAATGACCTTCTGATCCTTAGGATTATAAAATAGACCACCCTTCGTTCCCTTTGGATACCCCACAAAGAAACAGACTTTTATCCTTGGTTTTAACTCACCCGCATTCTCTTTCAGCAAATGTGTTGGACACTCCAAAATCTGAATGTGTTTTAGATTAGGCTTATACCCAGTCCACAATTCTATGGGAGTAGAAGGTACTGACTTAGAAAGTACCGTGTTCAGAATGTAAGCCGCTGTCTCTAAAGCGAGTCCCCAAAACGAATCTGGTAAATATGAATAACTCATCATTGACCTTACCATCTCCATAAGAGTTCTATTCTTTCTTTTTACAACACCATTCTGCTGTGGAGTGCCAGGTGCAGTCAACTAGAATGTAATCTCCTTTGATGACTAGAGGTTCTTAAACTCTCCAAAGAGGTATTCTCCACCACGGTCGGATCGTAGTGATTTGATACTTTTTTCCTGACGCTTCTCCGCCTCCGCTTTGAATTCTTTGAAATTTTTAAAGCATTTAGACTAACGGTGTATCAGATAAATATATTCAGACCTTGAGTAGTCATCAATGAAACTGACGAAATTCTCAAAGCCATCTCTAGCCTGGATTGCCATAGGACCACACATATCAGAATGAACCAGCTCAAACGGTTCTTTAGCTCTATAGCCTTTAGCCAAAAAGGGCCTCTTGGTCATCTTATCCTCTAAGTAAGATTCACAGACTGAAAGTGCCTACACTTCCAATGAACTCAAAGGTCTATCTGCTACCAGTCTGTTTATCCTTTTTAGAATAATATTACCCAAGTGTAAGTGTCAAAGAAACGTTTGGTTCATTAAAGAAGGAAACTTTCTCTTATAAGGTAATATAGATATATTATTCATTTCAGTCTATTGCAGTATAGGAGAGATTGGAGTAATAATATAAAGATCATCCACCAATGAATCAGAATAGATAACCCGTTTGTTATCCTTTATAACCACAGAGTTATTAAAATAAACCAAATATCCGTCTTTAGCTAATGCAAAAATAAAAACTAAGTTTCTTCTACTGGAAGGTACATAAAGACAATATCTCAATATTAAAACCCGATCTCTACCAAAACGGAGAGTGATATCTCCTACTACAACTGCTGTTACCTTTGTATTATTGCCCATATATAGGTAAATCTTCCCATCACTAAGTTATCGGGTTTCTTGGAACCCTGTAATGAATTGCTGACATGATTAGTGGCTCTCGTATCTACACACCAGGTACCGGTAGATAACACCGCTAGACATGTTTTCACAACTAGTGAACAGAAATTACCCTGTTTGTTCTGTCTTTTGAGAAATACTAGACATATTATTTTCTAGTGCCGGGTCTGGTTGCATTGAAAACATCTGCCTTTCGACTTTTTCGCACTAGTCCGTGGTCCACTAACTACCCTAGAAATTGTGTCTTCTTGTTTCTGAGCTTTTTTCTTCCTCATGCCTTTTGATCCAGAGGAAGAACCTTTTTCAGAAACTAACACATTTCCTGATATTGAAGGAATACCATTTGTAGTTAAAACAATATCCAAGTTACATTTCCAGTCAACAAAATTTGGTCCCGTAAGTTTGTTTTCTTTGACTATAGAAGCGAGTGGGTTGAAATCTATTTTAATCATGAGATTCACAATTAAAAAACCGCTAATTATGATGAGCAAAACTTTGAATTCATTTTAATTTTGTTTCCTCTACTATTTTAAAATTAATTCGCCAGCATCCTGGTAACCTGAGAATAGCATGCCACGATGGATGGACGTCTACTATCCTTCATAAGACTAGACAGGCCAATTCCTTTTAATTTTACTATCTAGGCAACTGACCATGCTAAGCAAATTAAATAGCTAACATAGCTTCGATCCAGTATATAATAGCAGTGACTCAGATGAAGCAGATACTATTATATACTGTTAAGTGTTAACCATCACTTAATTTCAAATAAATCGCTTCGCAATGAACCCTTCAGATGGAGAAGTGATCCATACTAATAATTATCCAAAATTATCCATGTCACGCCCCAAACTCCGGGCCACGTGAAACACCCATAAATAACCATACATGATGCCCAACCCGAGAATATACTCTCAAATAAAATCATACATGCATTGTATATAAACGCCAAATGGCAACATTACACGGCTGCAACGCCCAAAAGACATGTTATAAGCATACATATAATAAAACTAGCAAAAAAGAAGACTACAGCTCTTTCACCTTTTCAGCACCTGCAGATCAACCTCCGTGACCGGTACCTGAAGAAAAGTAAAATCCCACACTGTGAGCCAAAGCTCAACAGATTCTAAACAACATATGCGATATAAGCTAAACATGCTCAATAAACGAAGTGCAATTTTTGACTCTCTTTCAAACTATAAAAACAATTTGAAAACAGTTTTAGATCACGACTCACCAGAGCCAAAAAACCATTTTCATATGCAAGGGAAAGCGAGAATTAAAAAAATCATTTGTCAACTCACTAGAGCCTTGAAAACGATTCGAGTATCACGACTCTCGCAGGCCGTTAATACAGTATTTCGACTTCCGTATGCCGATAATACAGTTTTAAGAAAATTGGTCTATCCGTCCTAAAATGCAATACATGCAATCCATGAACACGTGCCTCTTCAGGATCTCATTTTAGCCTTCAGATATCACACAAACACACCCGTGCCTCACCAGGATCTCATTTCAATCCGTCAGATATCGCACACCACGCATGCAACCCATGTAACACATATCTTCACGGACTTTCACCGTAAGACTGCAGCCCCAACTAATGCATCTTCTTGGACTTTCACCGAAGGACCGCAGCCCCAAATACGTCGACTTTCGCAGCCTACCACGTGCACCAGCTTTCACAGCCAAGCTCATACACCGGCTTTCGCAGCCTACCTCATACACCCACACACTCACACGTGCATCAACAACCAGGATTTACATCTACTAGATCACAAATTCATCTACGCCATTTCATACACATATGCTAACCTAAATCGGAAATTAAAGCTTATAACCATGTATCAATACGACGTTCCACAAACCACGTCACATGCCTATAAAACTCTAGGTTTTAA
>JAULJZ010150060.1:0-10146 GCA_032270985.1 Heliamphora pulchella | reverse complement strand
GGCGGCAGCGGTGTGGGGGTCGGCGGTCGGCGGTGAGGGAAGCGGGCGGCGGCGGTGAGGGTTTGGGGAGGTGGTTTTTGGGGTGGGGGTGGTTTTGGGGGGTGAAAGTGGTTTTGGGGGTTGTTTTGGGGTGTGGGGTGATTTTGAGGATAGTTTTGGGGAATGGGGTGGTTTTGAGGGCGGTTTTGGGGTTGTGATGGTGGTTTTCGTTAAAAATTTTAATGGTTGGGTGTTTTTAATGTTAAAATTAAATATGAGGGGAGGTTAGTGTCATTTTTGAAATCACAGGGGATGTTTCTGTTTTTGTCAGAAATTTCAAGGGAGGTTAGTGTAATTTACTCTAATTTTTTTGTTGAGATAAATCTTATTTATTTATTTATTTTTTCGAGTTCTCACTATTGGATTGAACTAGTTTAAGCCTTGTAAAAACAAAGCAGACAGGAATGGCCACTTCCAACTTGATCTGCCAATATGAACGTTGCTTTGTTGTTGTGGCCTCATCATGATTTCCGCAACAGGCAGGGGCCAGGGAGTAAATGTTAAATAAAGTGGGTCACTGTTTGGTTGATTGTTAAAATACATTTTCGAGTACGTTCACCGAGGCACATGTTTGTATTTTTACTATTATATTAAAAGAGAAGGCACGGGTTCTTTGTTTAGTTGAATGGCTATTTTTATTAGATAATTAGGCCCTATTTGGGATTAATTAAAAAATTAATTTTTTTAAAAAAGTTTAGTTTTTAAGCTGATTTGTTTGGGATACTAATTTTGCACGGTTTTTAAAGCAAATAAAAAAAAGCTAAATCTTTTTTTCCCTCTTTTTCTCTTTTAACATCTATTTTTTTAAATTATCCCAAGTACTCTCACTTTTTTTATTTTATTTTATTTTTTTTAAAAAACTAAACCTCTTAAAAGTCAAGCTTAAAAGCTATTCCAAAAAGGCTCTTAGTGTATTCGAATTATTAGGGCCTAGAATATTATGTTTTGAATTAGTGTAATACTTTTTGTACCAAAAATTATTTAGTTGAGTGTATAATAACCTAAAAATAAATAGTACGTTATTTTGTTTAACATGATTTTACTGAGATGAAACTTTTTCATGTATAAAAATACATTTTAAATTCCAGGACAAACCAACCCACACCTCGAGATTGGGATAATCCTCCCAATGGGGGTTAAATTAGTTTGGGTCTTTTTTTAACTCTCTCTAATTGCTTCCCAAATATTGATATATTTGTAACTATTTTTAAATAGTCCCATCCCCATCTTATCTCAACACCAAACATGGCCAATATTGCTTAATATTAAAGTTGTATGAACGATTCAAATAGTCTCATCCTCCTTATCCGAACAACAAAATAGCCGATGTTGCTTAATATATATTTGATTAAACTCTAAAGCAAAATGCAAAATAGCATCAAATACCTCAAGCATTGTGATATGTGCATAGAGGGAAATGATCTCTGTATGAAGGGTTTGCACTTTATTTTTGACTTCATTTGTAAACTTGTAGAGCAATTCACTGCAGTAATATACATTAAGAGATGTATAGATGATTAGAAACTAGAAATATCATCGAATGACAGTAAGAAAATGGATGCACAAGCACATGGTATGGTTATGAGCATTACAAAGCAAAACTAAGAGCATATGAAGAGGAGCAATTGCTAAATCTGAGCGGTAGTTTATAAAGGAGCAATATAAAAAGCAACAAAAACAACAGTTGTAACTTACGTATAATGTACAAACTGATCCATTCTATTAACAAGATACAAAAATTATATTTTTTTGCTGTAATACTGTTCAAACAGGAGAGACATCTATACATATATTACAACATAGACGATTAGGAAAAAGTAGTAATCAAAAGATGAGTTTAAGGATATTAGGAGGTGCTGGTGCTAGTAAACAAAAATAAGAGCTATACTATAGTTTTTGGGGTCAATTATTTTTTCTTTGCAGTAGTAATTTTAAGTGACTTCTGAAATTCAGAATCTGAAGTGAGTTCCGATGCTGCAGAGAGTTTTGTATGGTTTCTTTTTCTTTGTCAGTTGAGAAGAGTTCTTTCTTGACTTTTTTAACTATTGGTAAAGCTGAAGTAATTGTCTCAGAATCATATGGGCGGAGTACCAACATCAGTGTGGACGACATTAATAGTGAACTTGCATTGAGACCTAATGTTGGACTGATAATTATATGCACAAAGTTGAACAACAAACTGATTTGGCACCAAGAGTTCTTGTAGTTGTGCTGTGCCAACCTATATGTAATTGTGTAAGTTAATTATGTAGTTGTGTTTGTTAAATTGGAAGCAGGTAATATTGAAATAGCGACAGTAAAATAGACTTCAACTATATATTGTTGGTATTGGAGTTTCAAATAAGAAAGAACATTTTGTCCCGCATTGAAAAAACTCAAAGGGATTGAGTAGCATATATTATTCCACACCTTCCTTGGATAGAAATGTGTTGACCTAAGGGAGCCCATCGCGCGCATGAAACTAGGCTAAAGACCAACCATTTCTGAAACCTGGCCCAAAAATCAAATAACCGGGTGCGCGTTGTGAGTTTCGCACGCAGAGGGTGTGCAAATCCCTGATTTTGAGCCCCCGTGTATGTGCCATTGGGCTTAGTTTTTGCTAAATATCAAATTAAAAGTTTTATTTATTTTATGAAAATTCCTTTCCTAAAATTTGGTTCCACAAATCAAGCCTTTTTAAACCGTTCTACAAATTACGTTTTTGATTTCCACTAATCAAACCAAGTAATCAATTCTAGAATTCTGAATTTAATTTTTGTCATTAAAATTTGACCATTTTAATTGCTTGATTAGTGCATAATTAATTCTGAATTCCCTTTTTAACGTTATCTTCTTGCTCTATAAATTGAGAGACCTTTTGGCTCTTTAGACACACAAAAACATACATTCTCTCCTCAGTTCCTCTCTTGAATACGATATATCAGAAACTGTTCCTGCATCCATTGTATTGAGAGTGCACTCATAGATTAGATATGTTGTGAATCTTGAAGAGTATCCCGTTGTTATCCTCCTACACCGAGTAACCAACTCCGAGGGGCGTGAAAATACTCCTAAGAAGAGTGTCGACAACACGTCTATAACCATTGGTGAAATTGTTCTATTTATTTAATTACTTAATTTTCTGTTGTTTTACCTTAAGTTTTACAACAATCTTAAGAGTATATGGATACTGCTATGCTTGCTGCAACTAAGGCTATGCTCGACGTGACAAAGATTGAACCCTTTAATGGTATATTCTTCAAATGCTGGCAACAAAAGATGAATCTAGTCTTGGATATCTTCAACGTCTAGTTTGTCTTTACTACGCCCTATCCCACTCCCGAATCAAAAAATTATGAAGAATTATTTACTAAGTGAGATAAAGCTGATAAGGTGTGCAAGAGTATTATTTTGAAATCTCTTTCAAATGAACTTTTTAATGTTTACTGTGGTGCGGGTCACGCAGATGAAATATGGAATGCACTTGTTAAGAAGTATGTAATTGAAGATGTTGGAATTAAAAAGTATGCTGTAGGAAACTTTCTAAATTTTCAGATGAAAGATGACAAGGACATTTTGGTCCAAATTCATGAGTTCCACACCAATGCTTTCAAACTCAAGAATGAAGGGATAGAACTGCCCAAAACCATCATCGTTGCTGCTTTGATTGAATAGTTTCCTGATAGTTGGAGAGACTATAAGAACAACATGAAGCATAAAAGGAAGGGCATGACCATCGAAGAAATCATTGTCCATGTTCGAATCGAAGAGAAAAACAAACTGTTGATGAAAGCTAACAAGGCCAAGAAGACTGTCACAAAAGCAAATGTGGTAATGCAAAGGCCAAATGAAGGTGCTGGAAAGCCGAAAGACAAGCCAAGTGGGTCGCAGCACAAACCACATGGCAAGAAACACAAGCCCCAAGGTCAGACTTTCAAAAAGAAAGGTAATTGTTATGCTTGTGGAAAATTTGGACAGCATGCACATTAGTGTCGATACAGAAAAGGAAACGACAATCTTGCTAAACCAAGTGTCAACTTGGCTAAAGCAGATGTTATTACTACGGTTGTTTCCGAAGTGAACTGGTGGCAGGAGAGAGAGAGACTGGTTGATAGGCTCTGGGGCTACCAGGCATATCTGTGGAAACAAAAGTGCATTCACCTTCTATACTCCTATTGGAGCAGGGAAAGAACATGTCTTTATGGGGGACTCAAGGCCCTCACCTGTTATTGAAAAGGGAAAGGTTGTACTTTGTTAGTTCTTGGCAACCTAAGAGGGGGAGTGAATTGGGTCTTTAAAAAATAATGACAATTTAAAAACTTTTTTTCGAACCCTTAAAATATTGCAATAAGACAAGTTAAGCAAATATGGAAGCAATGCAAATATTAAAAGATAAGGAATAGAGAGATAGAACCAGACACCAGAGATTTATAGTGGTTCGGCTTTATCCTACCCTACGTCCACTCCTCAAGAACTCCCTTGAGTATTTCTACTAAACAGAATACTTCACGGGTGTATTCCAAGCCTTTACAATCTTCAAGACTTCGCTTGAATGAGCTGAATGTTTACGGGCACATTCACAAGCCTAACAGCTTCAAGAAGATCATATGAAAACAAGCCACTGTTTTCTTCTAATCTCTCTTGAACTCTTATTTGATGAGTTTCACTCATTCACTCAAAGGATAAAGGGTGACTCACCCTTGAATACAATAAAGAAAGAGTATTAATGAAGAACACTTACTCTCTTTACAGAAAATATCTACAATAAATGAGACGGTAAAGAGAGCAGAGAAACAAGAGCTGGAGATTTTTACAATAAATGACAGCTTGAGAGTAATGAGTTTGATTCAAGCAATAGAACAGTAAATGTGAGTCTCCAAATCTCTTAAATGCTGAGAAGCATTTTCTTATATAAGTTCTTGTGTATTCATGACCATTGGAGGTAGGTGGGAGCAATAAATGCCAAAAATCAAACCGTTGAGATCTGTCGCGATTTGAATTTTCGTCGCCGGTGTCGACACAAATACCTTTGGTGTCGACACAAAGTGTCTAGGGCAGGTCGGGTTCTTCAAGTAGTTGGGTCGACACGAATTTTCTGAGGGGTCGACACAATTTTTGCATTCTACCTTCCAACATTCTGGTGTCGATACATTTGATTCTGGTGTCGACTCGTTTGAAACTTCAGCATCCGGAGGAACCACTTTGTGTCGACTCAACTTGCCCTTGGTGTCGATACTAAATTTCTGCAGGAAGTCTTGGATCTTTTGTGTCGACACATTTGGTCTTGAGGTCGACACCAACATTCTGCAGGAAGGCTCGGGACTTTTGGGACGACACATTTGGACTTGGGGTCGACACCAAAAATCTGCAGGAGGTCTCGGTTGTTTTGTGTCGAAACAATTTCTATTTCTTTCGACCCAAACTTTCGGATACCAAAAGTGAGGATCACTTTTGTGTCGACACAAAATTGATTTGTGTCGACTCAACTTGAGTCCTAAGAGATTCGACTCTTTTGTGTTGACACAAAACTTGTTTGTGTCGACACTAACTCTTTGATACCTGAAGATCAATTTGTAAAATAGTTAGGGTGTCAAACCATTTGATCAAAGAGTGTTGACACACTTGATAAGTTTCAAGTATACTTTGCCTTAAAAGTATTTAACTTAATTTTCATTTAATATCAACACGAAATATTTTTATTCATGAATGCTTAAGTGTTTGAACATTTTTGAGTATAAGTTATTTTTTTTTGGCTAAGGTGTCAACTTTAATTGTTCAAAATGTGTTAACACTTTCATTTTAAAAATATAAAATATTATTATTTTAAAACCATTTATTCTTAGAAAATAAATTATCAAAATTATCAAAATCAAAATAAAAAGCCCTTGGGCTAACAATCTCTCCTTTTTTGATGATTACAACCATATTACCATTTTCTAGAAAACATTTAAAAATATTTTTCAATGAGGGTTCTCCCCTTATCAATATGACTTAAACAAAAAGAGCAAAATAAAGGCTAGGCATACATCAGAGTGACAGCATACATGATTTGCAACAAATGATCAAGAAGTATTCTGAATTTATTATAATTTGTGCAAAACAGTGAATATGTATTCATTCCCAAATCAATCAACATGCATAGGTATATGAGTACATCACATATATGAATAAAAACATAATGGTTCAATCACATATATGAATAAAAACATAACCATTCATTCAAAAAAAATCGTCCAAAAGTTTTAAACCATCATACAACATCATTCAATCAGATCAACAAAGTATGTTTAAAACTATTACAGCCTCACCCTAAAAAAAAAACTTCAGGAAAAGTTTGCTTCTCTTCTTCATCTCTTCACACTCCCCTTCACATCCACATAGGATGGACCAAGAGTGTCAAAAGGTCCATGAAAAACTGGATTGGAAGGAGGAGAACTAAGATCGATGGGAATAGATGAAATATCTTGAGGTGGTGGAGGAGGAGTTCTAATGGAGGAGGGAGGAGCTCGTTTGGATGTGGTCCACACACCATCGACATTTGCGATTTGCATATGTTTCAATGTGGAACTTCCATGTAAGTCATGCTTTGAAAAGGCAACAACCTTCTACCCAGATAAATCAATACCGAAATGTGTGAAAACTTTGGTTAAAAACATAGCATGAGGAAGGAAAGAATTTGATTTCCCATGAGATTGAAACATACTTGAGATAAAAAGAAAGCCGAGATCAAGGGGCTTCTTTTCCAAAATGCACCACACAACAAAGACGTGCATATAGGTGACATCCCCAAATTTTTCCATTTGAGGTAAGAAAATGTGGTTCACCATATGATGAAGGATTCTACGTTTGGGTTTAAGAGAGTTGGCTTCCAAGGGTTTTGAGGGATCAACTTTCTCAACCTCAAAAATCTGTTTTATAGCATCATGGAATGAAAAACCTTCAAGGTCAATGTTTTTTTGTTTACATGATATAAACAGATCTCTCTTAGGAATTTCGAGAATTTCATCTAAGGTGCGAGGGGTTAGGTGAATATCAACACCATTTACCCAAGTGGTAATGGTGGTGGAGGGAATCAGAGGAATGTGCATATGAGCATAAAAAAGTTTTACAAGAGAGGGATAATGTGGGTCACGGGTTTGGAGTAACCTTTCCCAGCCCAAATCGAAAAATCAAGTTCCGAAACTCATTTCAATAGAGTTGAAATACGCAAAATCAACAGAACGGCCAGTGATTACCTTACGGTTTGTGAAGGACTGAAAATAGACGTTCTTGAACTTGATTGATCGAAACATCAGTGCTTGGGTCGTTCCAACAGCCGTCGCCGAATCTGTCGTCGTCGTTGGAGCTGTCGTTTTCTTCTTCTTTGGAGTTCTAGGGTTTGACGACCCTTCGCTAATCCATTTTTCCCCCTTTTCCATGGTTTTAGGAGGCATATTGATAGATTTGCAGGAAAGATTTGAAGAGATGATGGAGATAGAGAAGGGGAGTCGACACGTTTTTTTCGAAAGAGAGAAACGGTGGGAGACGAACGGTCTAGAAAAGAGACGGAAAGGAAATAACTGTTCGGGGACAGACGTCTCTTTATATAGGCGTTAAGATTTGTGTCGACACAAATTGCAATTGGTGTCGACCCTTTTCTTCAAAAGTGTGGGTATTGAAAACTAAAAATGGTGTCGACACATTTTTCATTTGGTGTCGACATATTCGGCCATTTGGGTCAACCCAGTATATCTTGGTGTCAACACAAATTTACCGAGAGTCAAGAAAAACTACGGTGTCGACACTGAATAGAATGTGGTCGACACTATTCACGCAGTGCCACTTTTATACAGTATTGTGTCAACACTTCACACATTTGTGTCGACACTTTTTCAAGTTGTGTCGACACATTTTCACATTCAAGAAAGAACATCAGGCATTTTGAAATGCAATAAAAGGCATGATAAGTATGGCATATAAATCATGAATTTGGAGCACCTAACATATAAAGTTCTTTTCCTATATAGTATATTCTTTCTTCATTTAAAGGTTTTGTGAAAATACGAGCCAATTGGAAATCTGTACATATAAATTCAAGTTCAATATTTCCTTTTTGCACATGATCTCTTATGAAATAATGTCTAATCTCTATGTGCTTGGTTCTTGAGTGTTGTATAGGGTTCTTGGATATGTTAATAGCACTTGTGTTTTCACATTTTATTGGGATATGATCTAAGTGAAAATCATAGTCCCCTAATTGTTGTTTCATCCAAAGAACTTGTGCACAACAACTTTCAGCTGCAATGTACTCAGCCTCGGCTGTAGACAAGGCCACTGAGTTTTGCTTCTAACTAAACCAAGAGATTTGTGAGTGTCCTAGGAATTGACAAGTATCACTTGTGCTTTCCTTTCTACTTTTTATCTGTAAAATCAGCATCTGAATAGCCAAATAATTCAAAGGCTATTCCTCTAGCATAAAATAATCTTAGGTTTTGTGTTCTTAAGAGGTATCTAATGATGCGCTTAACAGTGGTCACATGTGATTCCTTAGGATTAGATTGAAATCTAGTACACATGCAAACACTAAACATAATATCCGGACGACGGGCAGTTAAATATAAGAGGGATCCGATCATACCTCTATAACGCTTTTCATCCATTGCTGTGTCGTCTTCATTTTTATCAAGCTTTGTGGTAGGACACATTGGAGTTCCCATTGGTTTTGCCTTTAGGATATCGAACCTCTTCAATATGTTCCTTGTGTACTTAGCTTGATTGATGTATATTCCTTCTTGAGTTTGTTTAATTTGAAGTCCAAGAAAATAATTGAGCTCACCCATCATGCTCATTTCGAATTCTCCCTGCATACACTTGGCAAAGTCCTTGCAAAGAGTTTCGTTAGTTGCAGCAAAAATTATATCATCTACATAAATTTGTACAATTAGCATGTCACTTCCTTGAGACTTGATAAAAAAGTGTGGTATCTATTTTTCCTCAAAAAAACTCATTTTTAATCAAAAATTTGCTAAGCTTTTCATACCAAGCTCTGGGTGCTTGCTTTAAACCATAAAGAGCCTTGGTAAGTTTGTAAATATGGTTTGAAAAATCTAAATTTTCAAAGCCATGAGGTTGTTTCACATAAACTTCCTCCGAGATAAAACCATTTAAAAAGGCACTCTTGACATCCATTTGATAGAGTTTGAAATTTTTAAAGCATATAAAAGTAAGTAGCATCCTAATGGCTTCAAGCCTAGCCACAGGAGCAAAAGTCTTATCAAAATCGATGCATTCTTCTTGATTGTAACATTGGGCTACCAATCGAGTTTTGTTCCTAAGAACTATTATATTTTCATCCATTTTATTTTTAAAAATCCATTTTGTACCGATAATGGAGTGTTCTTTAGGTCTAGGCACTAAAGTCCAAATTTTATTTTTTTCAAATTGATTTAGCTCTTCTTGCATATCAAAGATCTAAAATTTATCGTTTTCGACTTTCTCAAAATATTTTGGTTCAGTCTGAGAAAGGAATACTAAATTACCACAAACATTATGTAGAGAAGAGTGAGTTTTGATACGTTGAGATGGATCACTAATTAGATCTTTTGGGTAACCATGAGCATACATCCACTCTTTAGGTAAATCTGAATTTTCAGATTCTGTTATTTGTTGGATTGTGATTTGTTGTGAATTTGAAATTTTCTCTTGATTTAGCTCTTTTTTTTCCTTGATAAGGATATCTTCCATACATTTTTCTATGTCTACAAGGTTATCTTCACAGAAATCCTTTGAAGAACCAAGGTTAGTTTTATCAAAAATAACATGTATAGATTCTTCAACAACTAGAGTCCTTTTGTTGAAAACTCTATACGTTTTGCTAGATATAGAATATTCTAAAAAAATACCTTCATCAGATTTTGCGTCGAATTTGTCAAAAAGTTCTTTGTTGTTATTTAAAACAAAATATTTGCACCCAAAGGTGCGAAAATAACTGATGTTAGGTTTTCTTCCATTCCATAGCTCATATGGAGTTTTCTTGAGAGAAACTCTTATCATAGCTCTGTTTATGATAAAACAAGCGGTATTGACAGCCTCGGCCCAAAAGTATCTTGGTAGATTATTTTCACAGAGTATGGTTCTAGCCATTTCTTC
>JAULJZ010150059.1:0-10147 GCA_032270985.1 Heliamphora pulchella | reverse complement strand
TGGTGAAGGCGCAACTTTATTTCCTTAAAGGGTACAGCGCCAAGCGCCACAAGTCGACTATGACTCGGCCCAAACCCGGGCCTCCGCCACGGCAGGATGCTGGCTCAAACCCAAGCGAACATTTAATGGGCCATTCGAAACCCTGGGAGCTCTTTTAGTCCCTGAGATTAATCTAATCTCCTGTCTAGACAAGCTATGGCTTTTTACTGAGGACCGAGAACCGGGCTCGGTACCTAGGCTCGGCTAGGGTTTTCAATGGGCTATTCGAATCCTATGAGCTCTTTTAGTCCTTGAGATTATTCTAATCTCCTGCCTAGACAAGCTAGGACTTTTTATTGAGGATCGAGAACTGGGGTCGGCACCTAGACTCGGCTAGGGTTTTCAATGGGCTATTCGAACCCTGGGAGCTCTTTTAGTCCCTGAAATTATTCTAATCTCCTGCCTAGGCAAGTTATGGCTTTTTACTGAGGACCGCGAACTGGGCTCGGCACCTAGGCTCGACTAGGGTTTTTAATGGGCTATTCGAACCCTGGGAGCTCTTCTAGTCTCTGAGATTATTCTAATATCCTGCCTAGGCAAGCTAGGGATTTTTATTGAGGACCGAGAACTGGGCTCGGCTCTTAGTCTCGGCTAAGGTTTTCAATGGGCTATTCGAACCCTAGGAGCTCTTCTACTCATGAGATTATTCTAATCTCCTGCCTAGGCAAGCTAGGACTTTTTACTGAGGACCGAGAACTGGGCTCAGCACCTAGGCTCGGCTAGGGTTTTCAATGGGCTATTCAAACCCTGGGAGCTCTTTTAATCCCTGAGATTATTCCAATCTCCTGCCTAGGCAAGCTAGGGCTTTTTATTGAGGACCGAGAACTAGGCTATGCACCTAGGCTCGACTAGGGTTTTTCGCTGATAACCGAATAATGTTGTGGATGAATAATACCAAGAAGAAGGATGGCCACACTAGTCACAGAAGTACAAACGAGACGCCGGCTAATACGGTCAAAAAGACAAATCCAGATGCAGGATTGGGAAGATAAACCCAACAATATTGCCGAGATGAAGATGGACGAAATAAAGATCTACCCCCCACTTCATCTACCAACAAAACCAATCGAGCCGTAGACCAATGGGTCCCGAGTTGCGTGGATAAACTGTCGTGGAAACGAGAAGCCCACTGGGATGAACCTCGCAAGGAGCCAAACACTGGATGCCGGGATGCCACCATGAGGTGCCGGCCATTAGTTGCCGAACATATACCAACCACCGAGGTGCCGAGCAGTGGACGAAACAAGTTTTAAATCAACATGGGATTCGTCCACAGTTTCCATTTGCAAATTTCAGAGAGCAAAAAGGCACCGTGCCATAGAGCTCTCAGATGGGCGTTCGGCAATTTAAGGAGTTGTAGTAGGTATTCTCTTGTTTTCTGGACAACGCGGCACCGAACTACTGCACAAGGTGCGGAGGTGATGCGTGGATGACTCGCCATTGACTTTCAACCAACTGTCCAAACAAAAGAGTTTGTTAGGTGCTGCACCCTATGAATCTCTGATTTGTAGTGAGAGAAATAAGGGAGCAGAGATGCAAAGCTAAGGAGCCACCAACCAGGTGTCGAGCTGTCATGCCAAAAGTCGAGCAGTCAAGGTGCTGACATGCAACTGATGCCAAAGCCGAGCTGAAAAAGCAACGTGCCGAGATGCTTTCTCACCATTGAACCAGTACCAAGGTGAGTGGCCGAGATACCGAACTGGGCCGAGCAGAACAGTAACCCAATCATCAATTGATGGGCCAAGCTACCAAGTGCCAAGAAGCCGAACAAGACAATGTAGAGACCGAAAGCCCAAACTAGCTGCTATACGAAGATACATGCAAAGATACATAGAAAATATTGTAGATAAGTCCCGATCATTTAATACCGATATGATGAGAAGCTGAGGTGAACCACGGTCAGTTGAGAATTAAACCATATTGAAATATGCCACGACATCTCATGAAAATGCTGAGCTCCATACTGGGGATGAAGTACGCGTGCCGAGCCCCGTTGCCGATATGATTCGTTGTACTGTAGAGATGAGAGGTGCCGAGCTCTAATATTCCATTAAAAGGCCAAGTTCCATTTGTAAGAGCTCTCCCACTGTTGGATCAAAGTTGTCGATCTTTAGAGGCGGAACAACCTGATGCCGAGCTTCAGACCCAGAACGCGCGAGCTTCATGGTTATGGGACAATTGTAGCAACAACTAAATGGGACATAGCCGAGCTGCAAATCGAGAATGCGGACAAAGCCGAGATGGTATGGCAGTGTATGTACAGTTAAGGAGAGAAGATGACCTGAAATAGGAGTTTACAACATGTTGCCGAGAGGTTGAGTTAGAGAACCGAACTACCTCACAAAGTGCCGAGTTCCAAGCTATAAATGCCGAAATGCCGCCATGCAAAGCCGAGATATCCCTATGGCGAGATCAAGAGCCGAAGGTGTAGAGTGCTAAGATGAGCATGAGAGAGGAGGGTCGAACTCTAAATTCTTATACTGTGCGTCGCAATTTGAGTTGGCGAACAGATGAGAAGTCGAGATGTATAAACCAATGGCACCGAGACGAAAAGAATGCCAAGTTATGGCAGCTGCAAAGCATTGGCGAGCCTCATCGTCACTTTCCAACCTGGAAGAGCTCAACCGATACAAAAACAAAGGGAGAGAAAGAAGGTCCCAGACCTATCCCTTTAGCAGCCTGTTAATGTGTACTCATAAAAATAGAAAGAGGGCAAAAGGCTAGGCATAGCTCCTAAGCTAGTACGTACTGCTACATCATATCAACCCACTGCTACATCATTACATGTAGAGATTTGTCCTACAAGCTCCCAATTTTGCATCCGGTTTGTAGGGAGAGACAATAAAGCCCCAAACATGCTTTTTCCTTTTTTTGTTTTTGTGGAGACTGTGGAGACAAAAAGCCATATAAATAAGAGCTAGAAATCACTTTCCTAAAGCATCTTGAGAGGTCTTTGGTTGAAACCGAGCAATGACCCAAAAGAGCTCCGGGCACAGAGCTTGCTTTCTCGTTGAACTCTGTCGTTTCCCACAGACGGCACCAAATATACGGGGACGTCCTGTAAATTGAATTTATTTTGGTAGATTGAAACGGCGAGATCAAACGAGGAGGTAACCGCCGGCCTTCAAACGCTCCAGTCGTTGGGATCCTACAAAACAGACCTCTGACTGACGGCCGAAGGGAGAGGCTCCGACGCCCAAGTTAGTTCTTCTATTGAGAGAGAAAACATGCTTATTGAAACACAAAGCCAACCCCTTCTCTCAGCTGAGAGAGATATATATATATCAAATACATTCAGAGAGAGAGAGAGAGAGAGAGATAGATTTTGTGTGTGTGGTCCTATCATTGTCAGGATGGGACGGGAGAATGATGATCTGCCAGGCTTTTGAGGGATTTGCTTTCAAGGGGGGATTTACTTCCCCACACTCAAGTATAACATATCAAATGCTATATTCATTCATTTTATATATATCTTTATATTCGACAGTATTTTATATTCGACAATTTATCAAACAGGCCCTTCGCGTAGTCTTTTTTTTATCTTTTTAATCTTGTTTATTTTTATTTTTTATTTTTTCTTGTTATGAAAATTTTAAAAAATAAAAATTAACTAAAATTTAAAAATATAACAAAAAACTATATTTTAACTAAAAATATTTTTTTTCATTTTTTTGATTTTGATTTTAATTTTTTATTCAAAATCTTTACATCTAAGTTTCTCTAGTGAAGAGAGCATTTTAGAAAATATAAAAAATTATACTAAAACTAAAAAAATAATAAATAGATAAATAAGCTATCCCAAACACCACCATAATATATATCTCAACCTCAAACTCAATGACATCAGTGGTCAATGGGAAACATCACCAACTTGATAACCACAATTCAATGAGCTCTTTAATCAGGAGTCACCAATAATCAGAAACATGGCTTTTAGCAAAGATGCTAACGTATTTTACAAAATTCCAATAAAAATAAAATATTTAATACATTAAAATTCGAATTTGACAAAACTCTTATACATATTAAGGAAATGGTAGTAGTTAACCTGGAGTCTCATTTGGGTCTATTTAGCAAAATTATTGGTGGTAGCATTTAGTTTATTGCTACTAATTTTAGTTCAAAATTATATATTTTTTTTAAACACTTATAATTTCTGCTATAAGTTATAATTATTTTTTTTAGCTCATTTACAAAGTTACAATTTTTTTTAAACACTTGCAACTTTTGCTACAAGTTACAATTTATAAGTTATTAGTTTTAGCAATGCCAAACACCCTCGATTTGGTTTGAAATGTCTAAAAAAATTAATTTTTAAAAAATTTAGATTTTTAGAGAAAAAAGGAAAAAAAATAGTTAAAAGGATTTGGTTTTAAATATTGTCAGGGTATTAATATTACGTAACGCGTGCTCCTAGCAAATAATTTCACTCGAATTATTTTTTATTGTGTCATTAAATAGAAATAAAGAGTATAACCAATTAAGGACGAATGTAGAATTTTAACTACATTAAGAAATGAATAATTTTCAAAATATCTTAATGGACATATATTAAACTTTTAAAAAGATAAAAATTATAAATAGATGCAAAACAAAAGAGATAAATAAAATATATTGTATTGTAGGTCTTAATATATTTTTTAAAAGTAAAATTTTTATATATGAATTTAAGCATACAAAAAATTGTCCAAAACTAGGAGAGACATGCAATGATGGAGCAAGATGATCTCCTTTGGCATCAAGAAAGGAATTCGATGTTTCTGAAGTATTAGTTGGTATAATTGAAAGAAAGAGGGGATATGATGAACAATTCGATTATTCAACATCAGACAGAAAAACTCAATCATATTCATTAGAAAAAATATACTCAAAATTATTGCTTCTTCACTAATCACATGAATAAGATAAACTATGATTTAACGCCCCATCTAGCATCAAGTACTCTTTGATAAGACACCTAGCACTCATAAGTCCATCAAGGATTGACTACATTATCTCCTAGCTATCTTATTTTGCTTCTATGCTACCAGATTTATTTTCGAATGGAATAATGTTTAGGACTTAGGTTTTGTTTGGGATAAATTGCAAAAATTTTGTTTATTTTTATCTTTTTTGATTATTTATTTATTTTTTGACTAAAAATTTTTATTTTTCTAAATTGCATTGATGAGATGATCCAAAAAAGTAAAAATATTTAATGACAAGATGAAAAAAAGTTTACTAAAGATGAAAAATAAGTAACATTAAATTTAGCTTATTGGCGTATTTTGCTTATTTTTGTCATTTCTGAGTTTTTTTTTTATATTTTAGTTATTTTTTTTTTACTTTTTCGACTTATCTCGATGAAAAGAGTTAAGAAGTATAATAGTTTAGCTAAATGATGAAAAAATTCATTAAAAATAAAAATAGACTAAACAAAATAAATAAATAAGCAATTATTCCAAATAGGACCTTATCATATATATATATATATTGGGTACAAGAGTTACTGTAAGGACCCAGTTCTAAACCATAAGATTAGTAACAGTAAACCGATAGAATCCTAGGTCATAGTAAGATTAAAATTCTAACAAAAACAAAAATTAAAAATCAGATCCCGAGAATTAAAAATCCTAAAACAGAAAGAAAGCTCTCTAATCTCGAAGATCATTAAGTTACCCTAAGAATACTAACTCAAAACCCTAAAGAGTTAAACCTAGAAATAAAATTTCGAGTCCCAAACCCTTCTTAAAAAATGCTGACCTGACCTCGTAACCTTTCAAGCCCAACAATCTATATGTGCTGTCCTATAATAGTAAAACTTGAATCTCAATTCCAAATAATAAGAAAATCAAATTCAAATCCCAACGTAAAAAGAAAATTATACTCAAATGCCTAAACCCCGTGACTTCTAATAATCACACTTCGACCACATGTTATTAAGATAACTACACTTTCAACCTAAGATACCAAAGTTCATAGCAAGTTATCAATATCGTAAAAAGACACTTAAATCCTCATCTAGTTTACACCTAAGAGTTCCTAAAAACTCCTAGTATCAATAATTACACACTAGTCCTTCACGTCTTTAAAATTTCACAAAAGTCTCTAGAATATTTCTAGCCTATAATTCTCTACAACCAACATTAATATATATATATATATATATATATATATATATGCTAAATACATATATGACATGTGTGTGAGATCACCTAGGAGTATGTGCCAACTTTATTTTAATAGATAAAATACAATATCTCAAATCAAATCAAATCAAATTTTAACTTTCAAGAAAAAATAATTATATTTTCAAGACTTGCAACAAAATAATAAAATAGTATTAAATAACAAAAATAATAAAAAATAAATAAATAGCCAAATAATATAATAAATATTAAAAACAATAGCAATCATCAAGTTTAAAATAATAATAGTGTATAAAATATTAAATTACAAAATAATAATAAAATTTTACCACCAATTCACACACATCCTTTAACAACGTTTTATATATACAAATATACATATAAAATAATCTTTACAACACAATCATTAAATGTCAAATCTCTACAACACACTATTATTAGCCTCTTTATGCTATAAAAATTGTTTTAAAAGATCACAAACAATCCCTCATTTTCAGCTCTTGCACTCCCTCACTAGATTTTTGTTGCAAAATTTTCTCCAGTGTTTAAGTGAGTTTTAGTGAGATAAAAGTAATGCTTGAAAGTGTTTTTCAATATATTCATAGTGCTCTTAAGTTTTCAACCAAGGTGCTCTCAGTTATCCATCATCCACCAATCACATTTAAGGTAGAAACAACATTTTTATATATTTATTTTTCATTTACAAGTCTCCTCTCATCTCCTAATCTCACCAAAATTCAAGATTCAAACTCAAATTTATGAGATGTGGTCTTGAAACTTATTTTTGGTTCTTTCTCTCTTTCTCTCTCTCCTTACCATCCATTACTTTCTTTTGATTTTTATCCATGTACATGGTATATAACTCATGTATAAATCATATATATGAGCGATATAGTTATGCATGCAATGGATGTGAGCCCAAGAGTCAAGGAAACCCTTATTCTCCTATTTTTTAAATTTGTACAGAGAGGTTTTTCTTCAAAAATCAATTTTCTTTGATTTCTAAAATTTTTACTGTGGTTTAATGGCTATATTGTTAACATGCAAGATTTTACTTGAGGTCCATAACGTTTGTTTTATTTTTCTAAAAATAGAGGTTTAAATGGGTTAAAAATACTGTTTGGATGGACAAATTTAAATCTATGCCATTTACTGTATGAACAAAGTCCTGGTGTGATTTTTATGTAGTTGGATAGATAAATGTCTTTTCTTTCTAACTCTACTGGAATCAACCTGTTTACACGTGTATAGAGAAAAAGGTACCAATTTTTCCAGAGTGTGTCAATTCTGGACACTGTTTGGTAGAAGATTTTTAAAAAATTAAAAATAATAATTTTGATGCAAGGCCAACGCTTAGAGCTTCATAACTCATAGATATATCATTGTAAAAATTATAAAAATGTATTTTTAGGTCTAAATCCATTTTTCTAATTTTTATAGTCACTGAGAATTTCGTTATTGTTCTGGTGTTTATACTCTACACTGTCACATATTTTTATTTTACCAAAACCAAGACCTTAGAGGTCAAATCTAGAAAAGTGTAAAACATGAAAAGTGTTAAGAATATCTCAAATAGGCAACCTACTAAGTTTCAGAATTTATGTCCAACATTTGCTATTTTTAAAACCCTCTGAACTATAGCTTGAGTCTACAACTTTTTGGACAGCATGAAATACTCTAGTGTTTGTTGTGTTTTTTTATTTAAGTCTCTAGTTTCGTGCCATGTTTGAGTTAATTTAATTGATTGTGATGTTATTTAAGTATTTTACATGTTTGTGAAAATTATACACTTCTATACTAGCTTAACTTAAAATTGTACATATATGTAACCACGTCAAATTTTTGTGAATTAAAGTGACTTGTATAAATATTTATGCATGTTTTAATTTACAAAATTCATATAAATAATTCACATGCTATTTAACTTATGCCATGCATAAATATATATTTGTGAGTTATAAATTTTGATATAAAATATCATCTATGTCATCATTCGGTTGTATTTTACAGGGTTCACTATTTTATTTTAAGAAAATAATAAAAATTGAACATTAGGGTTGGTACCGTGATCGATGGAATTGAATACTTAAAAATTGGACATTTAGAAATTTGTGACGTGATATTAGCTATATACCCTGATTTGTTTTGGAAGGTTTTTGCCCCAATGCTAAACGCACCTTTTTGTTTATGATGTATATTTTTGGCAAAATCGATTCAGATGGTGTAATAATATGAGTTAGATTTTTGCGATCCCGCGCTAGATCTTGACTTAAGTTCATGCCCTTGTCGTCGGTGATGATCTTGTTGGATACTTAGTTCGATTACGTAGTTATCTCACGGCTAGAAAAGTGCTTGATATCGGTCGGTAGACTTGGTCTGAGTTATTGAGATCTAAGATTAGGATGGTTCGCCCTGGCTTAGGAAAACGTAGAATAAGTTAAATTTAAATTGAATTAGAAGCTTAAATTAGTTGTATGATTTCTCATTATATTCACTGCCATGATTAGTTTGTTAATTTTTTTTTATTTGTCGTGTTTCTGCCTGTCTCTAGGGCCGGCTCCGAATGACAACAAGGTAATAAGCCAAAAAAATTTAAGTAAAAAAAATTGTTACAATCTTTTATTTATACTTACATAATTCTATATTTCATACTAATATTGTTTGATAAATCTCACCGACTAGGTTTCTAAAATATAATTTTTTATAAAAACAAATATTTATAATAAAAATTATGATATTTTAAAAAATATATAGAAATATTTTAAATTAATAACTAAAAAGGCAAAAAGTCTAGAAGTCAATAAATAATTGGAAAAAAATTAAAATTAAAAAAATAGGCTTAAAACTTACTTTGACTTTAAGTCACAAAAAAGTTTAAACCCAACTAAAAATCGGAAGCCAAACGATACCTGAATGACACCAATTGTCAATTGGTGGAGACAGCACCAACTTGATGACCACAATTTAATGTGCTCTTATGTCTTAATCACGAGTTATTGAGCTTTGGTCTAGGGTTTTTTTTTAAATAGTTTTTTTAATAAAAAAAATATATGTAAAAAGATGTAAAAAAATTAATTAATTTTAATAGAAAGTCAGATCAGTGAACTTTTTAAAAAAATTTTAAACAAAAAATTTTAAAAAAAAACTTGGCCAAACATAAACTGAATTAATAAATATAATTAGCCACGTGGCTTTTAGCAAAGATGCTAAGGTAGCCAAGTTGCTTAAGGTATTTTACAAATTTCAATTCAAAATAAAATATTTAATACGATATAATTTAAATTTGACAAAACTCTAATTTACCGCTCAAAACGAGAATGGAAGTAGTTAAGCAGGAAAATTATTAAATATTTTTGGAATATGAAAATTAACCTAACTTAAGTATGTGTTTGGACTATCTTTTTTTATATTTTTTTATAATTTTTAATGAATTTTTTTTAACATTAGTTAAAATGAGTGTATTTTCTAGATTCTTCTCATAATGAGAAAACAAAAAACTAATTTTTTTATAAAAACTTAAAAAAAGTTCATATGAGATGAAAAAAAACAACTTTGCAGGCTTTTTGCTTTTTTTTCTAATTTTTTTATTTTTAGTGAACTTTTTCAAATTTGGCCATAACGGGTATACTTTTTAGAATTTTTTATCACAAGAAATCAAAAAAGTAAAAATTTAAACCAAAATATAAAATAAAATAAAAAATGATGAAAAAAAGCTCTAAAAATAGGCACTAGACTTTTTAGTCCAAACATAGACTTAAAATATACTCTACTTAATAATTTCACTCAAATTATTTTTTATTGCTTCATTAATCCGTTTGTTTCGATATAAAATATTTTTGAGTAAAATATTTTACTTAATTTTTATTGTTTGGCTGATAATACCTATGTAAAATATATTTTTTAGTAAAATATTTTACCTCATTAGACCAAATTTGACTTGCAAAAAATTAACTAGTAAGTTAATTTTGGAATGCACATTT